>JAQPPZ010017125.1:0-161429 GCA_028583015.1 Wollemia nobilis | reverse complement strand
GATGCAGGAGCATCTAGCAACAACAGGGCAATCTGGCATCAACCATCATTTTTCTAAGTGTTTTATTTTTACCACGACAGAGGTCAGAGGTGGTAGCAAAATCGTGACATCACGATTTCACGATGTCACAAAATCATGACGTCCAAGCGAGGTCGAGGCAGAAGCCAGAGGTGGTAGCAAAATTATGACGTCGCAATTTCATGACGTCATGAAATTGCAACATCAAAGCGAGGCCGAGGCAAAAGTCGGAGGTGGTCACGAAATTGTGACATCATGATTTCATGACGTCACGAAATTGTGACATCATGATTTCGTGACGTCACGAAATTGCGACGTCTAAGCGAGGCTGAGGTAGAAGTCGAAGGTGGTATTGAAATCGCAATGTCACGATTTTATGACGTCGTGAAATCATGACGTCAAAGCAAGGCCAGGGCAGAGGTCGAAAGTGGTAGTGAAATCGCGACGTCGCAATTTCGTGACGTCACAAAATCATGACATCAAAGTGAGACCAAGGCAGAGGGCAGAAGTTTGTCATGATATCGTGACATGTCACGATATCACGACCCAAAGGCAAGAAAGGCAGCGGTGAAAGAAAATGTCACGATATCACGACATGTCATGATATCGTGACCAAAAGGGAAAGGAAGCACAGGAAATACAAAAATGTCATGATATCGCTACATGTCACGATATCGCGATAGGAAGATAAGAAGGCGAGGGAGAAGAAGGAGATGGCGCGAAACTGCGACAGGTAGTATTTTCAAGGATTGTTACGGATGACACGTGGCACAAGGTGCAGTAAAGGCAAACGAGTACCAAGAAGCATGGGAAACAAAGAGGATGGGTTGCGCAGAGTTTTATGACGAAAGCGGCGATGACAGGGGCCATGCAGAGTGGAGCCATTAATCGAGTTGTTTCTCTGATTAATGCGTAAGTTGTTTCAGAGGGTCGGGGCCTCTATAAAAAAACCCAGTTTAATGTAATAGATCGATGGTGGATTAGGGAGTGCACGCAGAGGATAGGAGTCAAAAGCTAAGTCGAGCGCTAGCTGTTGTAAAGCCTACGGGCTGTTTATGTGTCTGTAACTACGATTTGTAGATTAATGAAAGAAAAATTGGAGTGAATCTGTGTGCATTTTCCTGTCCGCCATCATTATGTGAGAAAGCCTCTTCGATTAGAAGAAATATATCTTAGGATATTTGATTTCATGGGTGGATGAACCTCTACCCTCTATCAAATTTTAGAGGACAAATTTGGGTTGGATCTGATTGATCATGAAGCCTGAACAACTATCTACAAACTCAAGGGAAAAATTGTTGGACATTTTGAGTCCCTAAGTCAAAGTTGTTATTAATGTCTTTAGATGAAGTCATCATTAATGTCAAGGAATTTTGTAAGAAATAAAGTCATCAAAGTTGTCACTGATATCCAGGAAGAAGCTTCAATAGTGTAGAATTTAAAGGTAAAAGGGCTCCATAATATTTTAATATTATATAGGAGCATAAGGTAAAAGTTTTTTAATAAAAGCCAAAGGAGGCCTATTGCAAAGTTAAAAGGAGGTCTAATATTTATTTTATAAAATATTTAAATTCAAAAGGAATTTAAATTTTATAAATAAATATCATTAATACCAAGTTGTGTAATTAGAGAAGGCCCTAATAAAACCAAAGGTTTTATTAAAATAATTTATAATATATAAATTTAAATAAATTTAAATCATTTATAAATTAATTTGAGCTCCGACATCGAATAAAATTGGAGGAGCACCGACGTGTTTGCATAAAGGTGGAAAGGCTATATATACCATGCCTTAAAGGTATTCAAAATTATCCTTGCTTTGAAACGTGATTGCATGAGAACTGTGAAGAGGAAGCTCATGAGAAAACAATGATTTTGTATTTCCCTGTGGCAGATATTGGGAATAATTTGAAAGTGATGGAAATTTTGGAGCCACATGGGAAGCATGGCCTAGTGGCAAGAAAGAATTGGCTAAAATATTGAGGCGTCGAGTGGCCTGCATTCAAAACATGGTGACAATATTTGCATTATGTTGAAGCACCAAGGGAAGGCACACATTTTTATCTTTGGCAGAGAAAGGAAGGTTCATAGAGCACGTTGTGCTCTCCACTTCCCAAACGAGCACTTAGCTCGAGCGGCGATTGGATTCGCGGCTAAGGCGTTGGTCATGGGCTACATTGAGGGTTCAAATCCCTCCAAAGGTAAGGTAATTAAATTTTTATTATTTTTAATATTGCCTAAAATTTGGAGTTAAAAGGGTTGCTAGTTGGAAATTTGTGTTTGTTGGAAATTATTTTTGGAGTTATAAGGAGTTTGATTTTATTTTTAATAAAGTCTTAAATTTTTATATTTACATATTGGAGGAGTAAGACTTTAAGAGTGTTAATTTTATTTTTAAAGGGATTTTTGCCAAAAATATTATTATTAAGGTGTTGGATATTATTTTAAATTTGGAGTGATAAGGTGTATTTTTTTTTATATCTTTTTGTATTGTGATTCATTAAGACTATTATTATCTTCTAACACTTTGTTGAGATTGGCAAAAAAGTGATTGTAAGTGTGGCAAATTTTTGTGGTTTACTCCTTTTTAAGCAAAAGGTACGGGTAAATTCTTCCATAGTTGAGCTTATTGAATGGTTTTATGAAAATAAGTTTGGAGTGAAAAGGAATTGATTAGGGTTTCCTTTTTAAGAGTTTTTGAGTTAATGCTTCAAGGTTTTTTGGAATAAAAAGTTGTTAAAACCTTTTTTGATGAGAATTATTGTTGAAGCCATTGACTATATGAAGAATTTGAGTTAGAGTTTTGAAAATAACATGAGTATCATTGTTATGTGAAGAATTTGATGAGCATTATTGTTGAAGTAATTGGTTGTGCAAATAACTTGAACTGGGGTTTGAAAAGAACATGAGTATCATTGTTATGTGAGATTTGTTGTTGAGCATTGTTGGAAAATTTTTGAGTTGGTGGTTATATGCTTGGACTAGGGTTTGTGAGAAAGGGTTGTTTCTTTAGTTATTGGGTGAGTATAGTTGGTTGAGCCTAGTCAAGTGGTTGTATGAAGTGATTGTTCAAGTTCCATAAAACAAACTATCCTATATTCTGATTTGAGTTGAAAAAGTGTTTGAGCATTGAGCTGAAATATATTGGGTCTCTAACAATTCACATTATGTTTCTATGATATTGGTTAAGTTCTATGTGATCTTATTGAGAATATTTGGATAATTTTTGTGTGGACTTGTTGAGCAAATTTGAACAAGTTCTGTGTGGACTTGTTGAGCATATTTGGACAAATTTTGAGTGGACTTGTTGAGTAAATTTGAGCAAGTTTTGAGTGGACTTGTTGAGCATATTTGAGCAAATTATGAGTTGAATTTTTGAGCATATTTGAGAAAATTTTGAGTGGAATTTTTGAGAATATTTGAGCAATTTTTTAGTGGACTTGTTGATCATATTTGATCAAGTTCTGAGTGGACTTGTTGAGAATATTTGAGCAAGTTCTGAGTGGACTTGTTGAGTATATTTGATCAATTTTTGAGTGGACTTGAGCATATTTGAGCAAGTTATGAGTGGACTTGTTGAGAATATTTGAACAATTTTTGAGTGGACTTGATTTGTACTAAACTAAAGGACTGTGTTTAGTGCAAATTTGAGACAAAGCTTTGGAGATGACCGAGTAGAGAGGACAATAGTCTCCAGTGGATAGATATCCATCAACCAGGGCAGTGAGGATATGTCTTTAGAGTGGGCACAAGAGTCTTCAATGGAGAGATATCCACAAGCCAATGTAGTGGAGGCAATAGTCTTCTAGAGGATTACTAGCTAGAGTAGAGGATAAGGAGTTCTCTTGTGGATAGATATCCATAAACCTGATTTTTGGGATTGATATCTCCTTTGGATAGAGGTCCATAAATATTGTAATAGGGAAGGATTCCCAAGAGATTGATTGAGAAAATATTAGTAAAACATTTTCTCCATAGAGTAGCCCACATTAGGTGAACCACGTAAATTGTGGTGTCTCTATTGTGTATGGTGTTTTGTGCATTGCTTTGATTACTACTATTGATATTTCTATCTATACATTGCATAATATTGATTGATAAAGAAAACTAAAAAGTGGTATTATACTATTCACCCCCCTCTTAGTATAATCTTGTGTTCTTCAAAAATACTAGGCCTAGAGAAGCTAAAAGGATACATTAAATATTGATGGACCACTACAAAATTCCAAGTAACTCTCCTATCTAAAAATTTCTTGGACTCTTAGTTTCAATACCTTTATAGAAGAAGTTAATGGCTTCCAATTTTGGTCAAATATTTATGCTCTCCCTAAGGAGTTTTGTGGAGAGAATATACTCACCAAAGTCGGTAATACCATTGGTGCATTCCAGTATATGGATGCAAAAATAGAGAATTTTTTTTTAGTAAAATTCATATGAGTAGGAATCACCCAAATTACTATTGTTAACATGTTTAAAGTGTGGCTTTGGAAGAGAAAACTAGGACATCAGTTGGGTAGCAAAAGAGATTTTTGGTTACTGTGGATTTGAAGACAAGATTGATGCCCCAGGAGGGCCCAATGGGGACACCTCAAAATCCTCTTTTAGAGATACATAGTTATTTTGTAGATTTTTTAAAGGATAAATATCCATAAAATATTGAAGAAGCACAAAAAACTGCATTAAAAATGCTCTTTACGGTTGCTGGAAATAGATCAACATCTCAAATGAGTTAATGGATGTTTGCCACAGTTAGAATCAAGGCCAAATATTTTCATTGAGTAAAGGATGGTCGAAGAAATAGTTTTATATAGAGCCAATCATGATTTGATATGTAAATTCATGGGTATTCACCCTACCCTAAATTTTTTGCATTCCTGGGTCCAAAAAAATTGGGAGCCTCTTGGTGAGTATTCTTTGTGGTTTATTAGCAATGGATATTTTATTGTTATTTTTTTTCACTTGTCGATAGAAATAGGGCTTTCAAATTAGAAAAGATGAATCATGGTCCGACAGGATTATTTGTTCAACCCTGGAGAGTAGGATTTGATCCTCGAATTGAAACCACTGTTGTCTCAATTTGGATCCATTTGTATGCACTTCCAATGGAGTTTTGGAGTGAGCAGGTATTGGAAATCATCGGTAATTCCCTTGGAAGACATTTGGGTGTTTCCAAAGACACAATAGAAGGAAATACAGTTGTTTATGCAAGATTATGTGTGGAAATGGATCTTAGACAGCCTCTACCATCAGAGGTGGAACTTGAACTTGTAGAACTATCTTGGATTCAATAATTGGATTATGAGGAATTACCCTTCAGATGTAGAGTTTGCCACAAATATGGGCATTTGGCCCGATCTTGCCCAAATAATATGAACATAAAAATGGAGGCTCCTCTAGGAATGTCAAATATTCCTAAGGAGGGTAAGTCAACAATCAAAAAATAACCAATCAATATTTCTCAAGGTAAATAAGCATAGGGAGATGGTTTTGAACAACCCAAAATAAGGAGAAGGTAAAAGAAAAAATATGGTAAAGATCAAACCCAACTCAAGCCATCTAATAGGTATGAGATATTTAAGACACTAATGGACCAATAAGAAGAAAAATTCATGGAAGGAGTGGATGGGAATAATAAAAATAATAACAGCCATGTTTAAGATCCTCTTTCATCTCCCCCCATCATAGAGTAGGTAATTGAGTTCAGTGAGTTACTGCAGTCAAAGAGTGCAGAGACATTGATATTGCATAACGAAGAGCAACCAATAATTAAGGATGTCAGCATGAGCATATCAAAAAATTACAAAGAGAGGCCAAATCTAGGGATAACTCAGGTGGAAAAGAGATAAAAAATAGTAGTTCTCAAGGAGTGGGTAGAAAATCAAATAAGGAATTGATAGCAGTTCAAGGAGAAAAATTGATCACTGAAGGATCGGTGAGACCAATAGATTTTTACTACTCTCAAGGTAACCAATGATTATACAATTATGGAATGTTAGGGTTTTAAACAGTAGAACCCATCAATCTGTTGTTCGAAGACTCTTAGAAAAATGTAAAACAGATTTTTTGTTTATCCAGGAGACAAAAATGTCATTGGATCTTATGTGTAAAAGAGTTAACAGACTTTGGAGGGGTGTTGGTCATATGGAAATGGCTGCCCAAGGGGCCTCAAGGGAGGATAGTTACTCTTTGGAACTCTCTTGAATGGACTGCAATAGAACATATAGGTTAGAGGGGTGTTCTCACATCACATTTTAGTAATAATGTCACAACTGAACGTGTTTTAATCACAAATTTTTATGGGGATCAAAACCTAGATGGTCAGATGCATCAATGGAAAGTTGTGCATAACATGAGAGTATCAAGTTAAGAGTTATACTGGATTATTTATAGGGATTTTAATGTTAAATTATCCTCTAGATATCAGGAAGGGGGAACCCCAATTTTGGACCTAGGGTATTGACTTATGATTGCCCAAGTCCAGGCATTACACTTGGTGGATATTAAATGCCCTGGAACCAACTATACTTGGACTAATAAGAGGAGGGAGCCACATAGCAGGAAGGTGAAGTTAGACCATTTTTTGGTTTTAGAGGAGGCATTTGTAAAAAGGAATATAAAATTTCATATTTTAGAGGGTCTAGTATCAGATCACTTTCCCATTTTGATGGAATGCGGGATCAAGACAGTGCAGCATCACAAAACATTTAAATTTGAAAACTTTTGGTTACAAAAAGAGCAACTTCGAAATAAAATTCCATAGTTGTGGGAAGAAGGTCACCCAACATATGAGACACCAATGTTTAGATTCCACAAACAACTTTAATATGTCAAAGATCAACTAAAACAATGGAGGTGAGCTAACAAGATAGACTTCCAGGTCCAAAGAGTTCCATTGGTGGCCAGATGGGATGAGGTTCAAAAACACTTTAGGGAAGGAATAATTACAGAGCAACTCAAATAAGAGGATGATGCATTGTGTAAAGCGGTTGAGGACATTGACAACCAAGAGGAGACCTACTAGAAATAGAGAGCAAGAACCACTTGGTTATTAGAAGGTGATAAAAATACCAATTTTTTCCATCGGACTGCTTGTGCTAGGAGACATATGAACAACATGGAAGCTCCTCAAGATGAGAACGTACACTTCTTTGATAGAATTCCAGGTATGCATTTCCATTCAATGGATTATTTTTCTAAACTATTTAAGGAAAGTATAGTGCAATATGAAGAGGCTCAAAAATAAGTTATTGTTGTCATACCCTCTGTTATCTCTGAAGAAGAAAATCAGGCCCTACTTAAACCCATTGATAAAGAGGAACTGAAGAATGTAGTCTTTGGAATGAGCACCAGAAAAACACCAGGTCCAAATGGCTTTCCAATTGAGTTTTTTTAGGCCTTCTGGGATAACTTGGAGGAGGATGTAATGGCTGTTATAGAGGAGTCAAAAGGTAGTAAAATAATACTTAAAGCATTAAATCATACTTTCATTACCTTAATTCCAAAAGGGGAGGGGGTACATATTTCATATTATAGACCTATTTCCTTATGCAATGTCATATATAAAATAATCACAAAGGTAATGGCTGAGTGGCTAAAACCTCTTCTACATAGCATTATATCATCAGACCAAGGGGGTTTTGTAGAGGGTAGGAAGATCTTAGATGATGTGGTTCTAACTCAAGAGGCAATCCATTCAATGCAATGTAATAGAGGAATGTTCATAAAATTAGATATGTCAAAGGCTTATGATAGGGCGAAGTGGAGCTTCTTTTCAAAGATGATGGCAACCTTTGGTTTCTCTCATGATTGGATAGAATGGGTCATGATTTGTGTTTCTACTTTGACATACTCAGTGTTAATCAAGGGTCTTCCCTCACAATCATTTGGAGCTACTCGATGCCTTCATCAAGGAGATCCTTGCTCTCCCTATATTTTTATCATATTGGTTGAAGGATTAGGTAGAATCATCTTGAGGAGAAGACAACAAGGTTTGCTAATAGGTATCAAGGTGGGTGAGGAAGTTTTGACTCATCTACAGTTTGTGGATGACACAAGATTTGTGGGAGTGGCCAACTTTAGGGAAACAAGAATAATTAGAGATACACTTAATGTCTATCTTAGGGCTACAAACCAAGTCATCAATGATAAAAAATCCAAAGTGGTCTTTTTAAATATTGATCAAAGGCTTCAAGACAAAATTTTAGAGATCTTGGGATTCACAAGGACTTGTCTCCCAGTGGTATACTTGGGGGTCCCTTTGCATTTTAAAAAACTAAAAATAGATATCTGGAGGAATATTTGGGACTGTATGAAGGACATAATTAATCATTGGTCTCACAAATGGTTAAGTTATGGGGGTACATTAACTTTTTTATAGTTAATTATTCAAGCCATGCCAATTTATAAATTTTATATCCTTGTTGTCCACATACCATATGGAAAGAGTTGGACAATATGGCTAGAAAATTTTTATAGGAAGGAGTAAAAGGAGAGAGAAAATGGGCCTTAGTAGGTTGGGATAAAGTAAGCCAACCCAAGGTAAAAGGAGGTTTGGTATTGAGAAGATCAAAGTTAAATAATAAAGCTTTGGCTGGAAAGCTTTACTGGAGGTGGATTTCCCAACCAACTTCTTTATTCAGTAGAATCTTAACTAGTAAATATTTGGGACAGGTAAACCCAAATGAGGTGGGTCGTTTCCCTTTGGATGGTAATGGATCCTTAGTGTGGCAGGCTCTCAAGTTAGGATCTCAGGTAGTAAAATATGGATTATTTTGGAAAGTGGGGAGAGGGGAGAAGGCACAATTTTTGATAGATTCATGGGATCAATACCCACCTATCATTGTTGAATTTCCTAAACTGTAACCAATAAAAAAGCCATAGAAACTAGGGGGTGGGTCCAAATTGAAAGTTATTTCAACACTAGTCAGTTGAAGGATTATAAGTTTAAGCAGCTTAAGAAGTTGGATGAGTGGCCAATTTTAATCCCTCCGGATTTGACACCCATCATGACTAAAATCTTGGCAAAAATATTTCTCACAGGTAGATATGATGAAGATGAATTAGCTTGGGGCTATGGGAGCCTTGGTGTCTACATAGTGAATTATGGATATGATAAGATCCTTCAAGAGCCTCCTCCTCATACATATCAGGTTGAGGATTGGAGAAATATTTGGCAGTCCAAGGGTTGGCCAAAAGTAAACTTTTTTTCCTGGAAGTTCATGCATAATGGAATTCTTACTTTTGATAATCTCAAATGTAGGGTAATCATTGGTCCATCTCAATGTGTTTTATGCTAAAAGAGTAAGGAAACAACTGATCACTTGATGTTTGAGTGCCCATTCATGTGTCATATTTGGGAGAGATGGTTTTTATATTATAAAATTTAAGTTAATGGTGATTTGAATCAGATTAATATTTGGGAAAAATGGAAGGATAGATTTAAATCTAAAGCTCTTTGTATTGGTTGGGAGCTTGGATTAAACTTCATTTGGTGGCAAGTGTGGTTGGAAAGAAATGTGAGAATTTTTAGAGAAACTTTTTCTTCTTTAGATGGGGGTTGGCAGGTCATTTGGAGCAAAGTCATAGAAACTATGGCAGTCTATGCTAAAGAGGAAACTCAGGTTGTTATTCGGGCAATGGATAAGGAAGTTGAATTGCAAGAGGAACATGATAGAGCTAGTTGGAAACCATCCCCAGAAGGTTGGATTAAAATTAATACTAATGGAGCTGCAAAAGGCAATCCAGGTAGAGCTGGAATTGGAGTGGTTTGCCAAAATCATGTTGGAATAGTGCTCTATTAGGAACTACAAGGCTTGGGAAGAGCCACAAACAATGAAGCAGAAGCCTTAGCTATCAAAACTTCTTCTATTTGGGCAGTAAAACAAGGTTACAGGAGGATAATCCTATAATCAGATTTTTAAATAATAGTTGGAGCTCTAGATTACATGAGGAACTTTGCTTTGAAAACATGGAGGTTGAGGATTATTGTCACTCAAATTAAGGAATTATAGAGAGAATTAGATGATGTGATTCCATTTTATGTGAGTAGAGATTTAAATAAAGTGACAGACTTCCTAGTTAAGATGGGTACTGAGAAGGAGGTAGGGGTTCAGTGGCATAGAGACATGGCTATTGAGGATGATATGATTAGGCAGGTTGGTGAGCAAATCCAGTGCTTAGCTAATTTGGATAACCATTCCATGAATACTATTTAAGATATTTGTGTTTTAATGTAGATCTTCTTTTATAGTTGTAAACAGGTGAACAATTATTGTAGAAATATGGTTTAAGAGATTTGGCTCCAATGCAAATCTTCTTTTACTATTGTAAACATGTGTTCTCTTTGGCTAAGGCTGGGAAAAGTCTCATCCCAACTTATAAATGATCTTTTTTTTAATACAAGTTTTTTCAAATTATTTTTCAAAAAAAAAATCATATGAGTAAAGCAAGATTAGCTATTTGGATGGATGTTTCAGTTCTTGGGCCTCAATCTATTACTATATCTTCAAACAAATAGGAATGAATCCAATATAGAATAATAAAACTTATTTATAATATGTTATGGTTATTAGTAATATGGCCACCTAAAGCAGATATGCTTAGTCATTTGAACATGGTTTAATTCCTCCTTGGTGGAGGAAAAGATCCTGCATGCAAATTATTTGAAACCTTAAAATGTCCTAGCTCAAAATAAATATGCTCATCCTCTAGATGCACCAATTGTTTAATAAGAATCATGTGAGCAACAAAAGATTCAAGCCCAATAGGAGAATTTGAACTAGATCATTGGTAAAAGTCAAATGGTTACTAAAGATCATCCAGATGGTTCCATGGAAAATACTAGCACCTCATATGGTATTCTTGAATCTAATTATGAAATAATCAATGATGGTTAGTGTTTAAAAATTAAGATCCTAGTGAGGGGGTCTTGGAAGGGCTAGGGATTGAAACCGCCAACATCAAAAACACTTAGCTAGGAGATTAAAGTATAAAAATATTAATTTCCTGCCCCACATATTTAAATGTTAGTTTTTGAAACTTAAGATCTTAAGAGCTTGAAGTACAAAAATGCATTATGAGATATTGCCACAATAAAGGAGGAAGAACCTCTACTATAGAAAAAAAATAATCAAACTAATTTTTTCCTCCTATCTATTGGAGTTATGTGTCATGTAAGGGTTGTTCTTTTTGTTAATTCCTTAAAAAAACAAGTTATATATACATAGTAGAAGAATAGCACAACAAGAATACCTTCTTTTATGCATAATAACTTATGATATTTTTAAAATATTGTCATAAATATTTAAATAGAATAAAATATTTTACAAATTTTCTTTGCCTAATAATAGTGTCTTCAATATTTGAAATAATATTTTACTTTTGATTATGGTTCCAACATATAAAATTGGTGATAATTTAACTATATACAATTCAAGTATAGAAAATTTTATATATTACCCTTCTATTTGAGTTTTATGAATTGTGATATTTTTGAAATGGAACTATCTATTTTCATTTAAATTTAGTTTTCAAAATATCTCATGTTGCATCAATGGAATCAATACAAATTATGTGTTTATTATGTGTTTGTAAGTGAAAAAATTCAGTTTTCTTTTGTTGACTCCTATATAATATTCCTAAAATAATTCATGAATGAAATAAGTATATATGATTTATTTTAAAATTCACAAAGAATCATTATATTCATTAATATAATATAAAAAATGATTATATATTGATTTTAGTAATGATTTGATTTTTTCATTAATTTGAAACTATAAGATTTAAAATTTAGATTTTAGGTATATTTATATGTTAGTGGTGAATACTATTTTAATTTATTCACATATCTATAGAAACTAGTTTTGTTAAAGAATACCATGTTAATAATTTATAAAACTAATTTATTTTTTAATTATTTTCATGTAAAATTGAATTGCTTGTATATTTATTTTATTATATGTTAAATAATTTGCAAATATATATGTTAGCATTTACAACATAATAACTATTTTTTAAAACTACATACCTATATATAAATATGATTAATTCAATAATAATTAGTTATTTCAACTGTGTTTTTTTTTTAGATTTTTGATATGTTTTTTTATAATGTGAAATTCTAATGAGGCCATTTTATGGTTGATTTGCAATTTGTAAGCCTTTTTTTGATAGGTGGAATTAGGTTTTGAAAATAATTTTTGGTATGTGCTTTTATAATGTGAAATTTTAGTGAAGCCATTTTATGGTTGATTTGCAATTTGTAAGCCTTTCTTGGAAAGGGTAAAACAACTGTAGGTGGCGGGCAGATAGAAAGCATAGCGAAGTGCAGTCAATCGTCAGCAATGGCTAGGGCAGACATGACAAATGGTGGACGGCTCGAGGATGAGGTGGGAGAACGATGGGCTAGCATGAAGGCGAGGTGAAGTATCAATATCAGTAGCGGCTAGGGTGGGATACAACAAATGGTGAGAAACTCAAGGACGGGGTCAAAGGCGGGTAAGGCAAGTTCGAGGCAAGTTCGTGCGTGCTTGACTATCGGGTGGTAGTCACAACCACCTACTTGCACTCTCTTTGTTTTACTTCACCTGTCGTCTGGTGAATGTGGAATTTAATCCTGTGAACTAAACAAAAATATTTTAAAAATTTTTCAATCCGACGATATTTTGACGTGGGGAAAAACTTACCGACGACCAGAAATTTTTAAAACCTTAGCCTTAATAATTAATATTTTGTTTTTGCTCATCGTTTATTTGTGACGTCGTCGATTTTTCTGAACATTTGCTGGAGTTCAGCTTCGTGCAAATATTTGAATCAATTTTTTTTTTAATTTTTTATCGATCTCTTTGATCTGGAATTTTCTATCAGGCTCCACCGAGGTCTAGAAGGATTTTGAACTCGTTTCTTCACCATTGTTCGATGGAATAAGTCACAGTGAACGTATTCAGTGCCTGCGACCTGGGTTTGGAAATGATATCTACTGGCTTTGATATTGTTGATTTACGATATGAATAATGGTAATAATATTGCACTTAAAGCTAGCGTTGATGGGCGTCAAGAAGGATAGTAAGTAGTTAAGAGTGGAAGTTTGGTAAATATGATGAGTTGTGGATATGTACGGGATGGAAACATAACTGCTATAATACCAGTTGGTAGGAACATGGTTCCTAGCAGTGATGAAGGGTGAAAAACATATGGAATTGAATATAAAAATAATAAGAAATGATGTATTAAATCGTCTTTGAAATGGATCTTTATTTGACTGGAAGGAATCGTGTTAATGCTCTCAATGAGATATATTTTATTATATCTTTATGGATGTTTATTTATACCTTGTGAATACATATAAATACCTATCCTAGAGTTATGAGGTGAAAGGACACAATGGTCCATAAATAAAATAGGTTAATTAATTATATATTAAGGGTTAGGATTAGGATCCTAACAAATGGTAAGAACTTTGAAACTCAAACTAAAAGTTCTAAGGTGGCGCTTCAGTGAAAATCCAATGATGTTTTTATTAAAAAACATTGGTTCATATGGTATAAAAAGGTAAAAGACCTAAACCCTCCAATTCCAAAGGAAGGAAAAAATCCTCATCTAAAATCACCAAATGATTGTTATCTCATGGAATGTGAGAGGCCTCAATGGTTTAATAAAATAGAGGGTTGTTTTGTCATTGAGGAAATATATTAAACCATCAATAATGATCATCCAAGAAACCAAGGTTGATTCTTCAAATATTGAAAGGGTTGTCAAATCCTTTTGAAAAAATTGTAAATACATAGCTAGCCCAACACGTGGATCTTCAGGCGATCTCCTCTATCTCTGGGACCCTTTAAAAGTGGAAGGGTAACTCATTTCCCACTTAGACAAAGTCATAAACCCCCTCTTTAGCTACAAAAAAATTAACGCCCAATGGATCCTATCTAATTTCTATGCTCCTAATATCCCTACCAATAAAAAATTTCTATGGTCAACCCTAACCCAAATGAAAAATTTATTTCCTTTCAAAGAGTGGCTCCTAGCTGATGATTTCAATAATCCTCTTTACCTGTGTGACAAAGTGGGAGAAATACTCATCATGTCCCATTGCTTCAAAAAGTTTGTTGACTCCAATGAACTTATGGACGTAGAACTCAAAGGCTCTAAATTCACCTGGTCTAATCAGAGATTTGGAGATCATCTTATCCAACTCAAACTAGATAGATTTTTCATTTCTAAGGAAGCTATCCTTCTATTCGAAGATGCCTCCTTATTTTCCCTCCCTAGAATAGCCTTTGACCACAACCCTCTAGTTTTTTAAATCCAAAATTTTGGACCTTTCCATAAGTCTCCCTTCAGGTTTGATTCCACGTGGATCCAACATGAAGACCTCACACCGAAAATTTTATAGTGGTGGCAACATAATTTTTGTGGATCCAGATCCCTTAAAGTTTCATTAAAACTCATATATGTAAAATAAAAACTCAAAATTTGGAATAAAGAAGTATTTGACAATATTTTTGAATCCAAGAAGGTCATTAGAAACCAGCTCAAGGAGATTGAATATTACTTCTAGTCTAGTCTTGCCAGACATAGTCTCAAACTCAGAGAAAGAAATCTACTTTCAAAATTTCATAACATCCTTGGCACGGAAGAAATATTTTGGAGATAAAAATCTAAGGTATTATAACTCAAGGGGGAGATACCAATACAAAGTATTTTCATGCATCTACCCTAAGGCATAAAAGTGCCAAAAAAATTAGGTATCTTCACAAAAGGGATGGTTCAACTACATGTAGCTTGGAAGAAATTAGATTTGAGATGGTAGATAATTCCCAAGATATTTTATATTTAGCTCAATCCTATCTAGATCAAGTGGCCAATTCTCTTCTTCAACACATTCCCAACCTCGTTAGTGATGGTGCTAATGAATTCTTGCTTCAACCCTTTTCCACCGATGAAATAAAAGAAGCTCTATTCTCTATGTTAGCTGATAAATCCCCTGGTCTAGATGGGTTTCCTCCATATTTCTTCCATATATTTTGGGATATTATTGGGAATAATGTTTCTACAACCATCTAGGAAACCAAAAATTCAAATTCATTCCCTGAGCTATCAATTCCATATTTTTAACCCTCATCTCCAAATCCAAATATGCTTCCTCTCTAAATGACTATCAACCAATTAGCTTGTGCAATGTGTTCTACAAAATTTTAACCAAAACCATGGTCAATCGAATGAAATTCATCCTTCCATCCATCATAGATCCTTGCCAAGGAAGTTCTATGAAGGGGAAAGTAATTACTGATAGTGTTGTAACCATACACGAGATTATTCATTATGTCACAAAAAGTGTAAATATAGGTTTTTTCACAAAGCTTGACATGAATAAAGCCTTCGACATGGTCTCATGGAAATTTTTATTCATTGTGCTATACAGGTTTGATTTTCAACCCAAGTGGATCAAATTAATTAAATTTTGCATCTCATATGCTTGATTTTCTATTCTGGTTAATGGATTTGCTACAGGGTACCTCAAAAGTGGGCATGATCTAACGCAAGAAGACCCTCTATCCCTCCTTTTTATCATCCTAACCGATTATTTGGGAATAACTTTGAAAGTTATCTATTCCTCTATAGATATTTTTGGAATCAAACCATCCTCTGATCTTCCTCTAGTTTCCCACCAAAAATTTGTGGATGATATCAATCTGGCAAATCGATCCATCGTTCCTGAAGCTAATGTCATAAAATCTAATTTGGATTCCTATGAGCAAGCAGTTAGTCAGAAAATCAATTTCAATAAAAGTAACCTTTATTTTTTAAATACTCCTATTCAGAGGTAAAATAAAATAGTCAAAATTCCTGAGAGTAATGTTTCTTCCTTCCCTTCCACCTATCTTAGGCTACTCCTCTTTTAAGGTAAACCAATTGTTAGTTTGTGGAACAAAGTCATCCATATAATAATGAAAAACTTATAGGGTGGAAAGGTGCTCTTCTATCCCAAGCAAGAAAAGCCACCCTTGTTCAGACTAGCCTCCAGAGTGTTCCAATCTATTTCCTATCTCTCTTCAAAGCTGCCCGATCAATTTACCACAAAATTGAACAAATTTTAAAATGATTTCTTTGGTTCAGGGGTAAAATAATTTTAAATTTCACTTAATGGCATGGGATAATGTGTGTCTCCAAGAAAAACAGGGAGGTATCGACCTTATGCAAATACACGAACTAAATTTAGCAATGATCAGCAAGGAAGGATGGAGAATTATTAAAAATTCTAGATAAATTTGATGGATATTATCAAAAGCAAATATTTAAGGAGAGGATACTTACTTGTTGACAACCCCCATCCTTAAGGATCTTCCTTTTGGAATGCCATCACTCAGATTATATCTATCCTAAAAAAAGGAATTAGGTGGTGCATTAGAGATAGTTCTATAGTAAGTTCTTTGGAATATCCTTGGGTGGCCAACCAATCCTTGGTAACAAAGTTAGCAATCTTATATCCAATGAATCTAGTTACCCTAAGTGGAAAGATCTACCTTGGAATGAAGGTAACCCCAACCAACGCCTAGTGTGCAAAGCCATTTCTAATATGCTCAGGGGTAATGTCATCCCAAGCATTCATTTACAGGATATCCTTATTTGGTAGCCTTGTGAATCTGGCCTCTTCTCTATCGAAACGGTATATCACATACAGGATGAATCTATTTACAATTGGTTCCTTGTCATAATTATTTGGTTAAAAAAAATTATTCCCAAAATCACCCAATTCTTTTGGCTAGCTATTCAAAATAAGATCCTTACCTTTGATAATCTTATTTCTTATGGAATGCATATCCCAAATAGTTGTTTTCTTTATTGTTTAGCTTAGAAATGTGTCCACCACATCTTTATTTCTTACCCTTTCTCCATTGGCATCATGTCTTCCCTTATTGCTCTGGTAAACTTAGCATGGACTATCCCTAATTCCTTAGCTAACCTATACATACAATAGCCCATGTTGTTCAAATTTTCTCATCTCATATCTTGGTGGTCCTTTTCACTCCCTCACTATTTATGGCATATTTGGTTGGAGCAAAACAGAAGAGATTTCAAAGATGAAGCTAGGAACCCTGAATCTATTTCCTCAAAAATTTTAGCTCTGGCTACAAAAATGCTAACTTGGTGTATTCAATTGATAAACCCCATGGTCCAATGTGAATCGAGGCTGGTGTGTGCCCTCAACCTGTCTCCCTACCCCAATATTCAAATTTGACCCACTATGGATAGGTCGTTGGTGTCTTGGACACCATACCCACCGAGTTGGCTTAAAATTAATTTTTATGGGGTAAAAAAATGTAACCCTAGTAGGGCCAGTTGTGGAGGAGGGATAAGAGATAATGACGTAAGAATTATCCTAGCCTTTGCAAAAAATCTAGGGTATCAATCTAACAACTACATTGAAGCTAAAGGAGTGTTTCAAGGATTGGTTGTGGCAAAAGAGATACATACTCAAAATATTATTGTGGAGGGGTATTCTCTCAATACTATTAATTTCTTAAAAGAGTCTACTCACCTACTGTGGAACATTGTAACACTTATTAAAGAGTCGAAGGCTATTCTCCAAAGCTTCAACAATGTTGTGGTCCAACATGTCTATTGGGAGAGAAACAAAGTGGCTAACCTTATGGTCAATCACGGACTTCTATAGGAGACCCTCATGATATGGAAGGGACATTTTCCCCAATGCTTAATACACACTTTACCACCAAATACAATATATCTTATGCCTAAACTCTACAAGTGTCTTAACAAGTTAGTCAATCACCTGTCCCGTTTAACAGTCACAAGGAATGGTTGTGGGTATTCCCTATCTTATTTTCCTTTGTAGACCTTGGGCCTTTATGCAGTTTGTTTTTGTTGTTTATTTTCAGTATAGACCTCTTTTGGTTCATTGGGTGACTATGAAGATTACCCTTCTAAGCTCCAAGTTTTGGTTTTATGGAAGGTGAATGCTCTTCCATTGGAGGTATTGTTTCCATTTTCTGGCTGTAATGGTTTGGGGATCCTCTTAAAATCCCACTATCAATAAAAAATAAAACCATATTTATTTATTAGTGGTCGATAACTTTATAAGATATATATTTTTTGTTTTTATATGAATTAAGATATTATGTTGAGTATAATGAAACACCAATGTTTTAATAAAGGTACTATAACTATACAAGTATCATCATACTAAACTACCCAAGTGTTAAAAATATATAGTAATTATTTTATTTTAATAAAGGAATTAAAATTGATCACAAGGTTTAGATCAATTGATAAGGAATGAAAGTTTCACATCCATAACTAAGGTTAAAATTTTATGAGTGAATTGTAACATTTATTAATTGGAATTGCCTCAACTAGTTAAATTCCTCAACTTTCAAGGAGGAGGTCAAAGTTTGAATCTTGCCAAATATTATGTGTATAATAGCCAAGTTATTGTAATACCACCATGTGATGATGATGTAATACTAGTAGGTCCCCCTTTCAATCCCATATCACCAATTAAATATAAATAGTATGTCTATCATCATATAAAAAGCAAGAAATAAGAATTCTTAGCTAATGTGGATAGATGGACAATTTGTTTTATTTACTATAAAATGTACTATGACTATTATGATAAAACTAGTAGCATGCTTATTTTCTTTCTTTCACCATTATGAATGATTGTTTATTACTATTCTTTATATTTTTTTATTTTTTAAATGCAATCCTTCAAAATAGCAAAGTTTGGAAGATAACTTTATATGTATATGAAGTTATTTTATTAGTGGAAAATACACTCAATACATATATTTACATAGTATTTGATTTATTTATTATTTTTTTATTTTTTTGGCATCATGAACTTCATATTATACTATTGTTTAAAGTTTGATTGATGCCATAGAAATTCCCATAGGTGTATCCCATAATTTCATGGATGTATCATAACATACCACGCTAATGATAAAGTATATTCTTTATAGATTTAAAACCCATATTTTCCAAGTCATCAATTCACTTGTTTCATAAGAAAACACATTCAACAATCACCTCCCTTAAAATCTTAGGCAAATACAAATCCAACTTAACATTATTTTACCATGATTTCATATAATTCATTAGCACATCATGCATAAGTTATTGTACTATTTCTTAAATTTTAAAAGCCCTTCGTTATTATTTTTCTCATTGGAATGTCATCCTAACAACTATAAGTGGACATTTATACTTAATTCCTCAATTCTACTACTTGTTTCATCTCTCAAAAGCAATATTAAATATGAGCTAAATATCCATGATGATGGGTAATTTAAAAATGTCTACATCATCATTTGTAGATGCACATTCTTTATTCTAGAACAAAGTATATGAGTATATTATCTTCATAAATATATCTATATTTTTCTCTTTTCCTTTTTAACATACATCCCCCATTAATGAATTAAATTCCATCCATAAATCCAATAGATTATTTGAAAATTGTAAGAATAGATTCCCTTCAACTCAACGTATACTTTTAATCCACTTGTAGAAGTATTTTGAACACAAGGATATAATTCACCATCAATTATCATATGTATAAGGTTTTTACTTTCATTGGAAACTAAAAGCTTCCAGAACCCTATAGCCCATTCTAAACATAACATCATTCTAAAATTAATTTCACTTACCTATTTTAGTAGTAGTGATTTAATGTATTTAAGATTATTTTCGAGAATATTTATGAGAGATTCTTCATAGCTAGATTTCATTTCTCTTTATTTGTATATGAAATTAAAGGAAATGAATGAAATGAAATAAAATAATTTTAATTACATCCACAAGATCAAAATAGTTTATGGGAACAATATTTTTAATACAATATGGGGTAGGGTGTAAAATATTTCTTGTTGGATCAACATCCTCTTATCATATTTTAGCATATATTTTTTTCTTGTTGATTTTGATGAGAATATTCCTCCTTTTTTAATTCTCAATTCTTCAACAATTTCTATTCATTACTTTACTTTGATCGTCCTCATATGTAATTTTGATGTCCTTGTAGGATTCACTTTCTATGACAAAATATTTTTCAATCTCCACTACTATTGTGCAAAAGGCACATATTGGCTTTGACCATCCCTTGTAAGCTATTATCCATATCCTAGTTTCATATTTGATATGGTATGAACTACATCTTAGTTAATCTATAATCATTTTTCCTTTTATTTTATTCTTGCATCTATGTACTTATTTTTGAAATGTTCATAGTGTGAGTTGAATTGGTTGATGTATAACTATCTTTTCCTTCCTAAATTTTTTGTCCACATGAAAATTCTAGACTTTTTCTTCACATGCTATACAATTTCTTTGTTGGATTGTGAGACCCCCTAAAATTAATTGCTTCATTTTTTCATCCATTTGTTATTTCTTTTCATCCATGCATATTTTCTTCTATTCATTGTTTCTAACAATCAATGATCTTCCATTATTTATATTTTATTTATGAATCCCAATAGCCTTATCATAGCTTCTGCTTCTAGTAGAAGAGTCCTTATTTGAGCAAGTAAAATGTCATATAGGGTTGATGCTTTAATTCTAAAATTATTTGTAATTATTTCCTTTTGAATTATTTCTAGTTGTATCCTTTATAATTTGATGTATTACTATCCCACACCTCACGCCTATATAGCACCACTAGAATAACTAATAACCCAAAAGGGACTCTAATGGTTTTCTAATCCCACAACTCTATATTTTTATCACTATTTATCAATGAGTAGAGTTCCCTCTATGTTTTTTGTATTTGTTTCATCCTAGACATTTTTAAATTGAGTTTGATTTAAAAATCTAAGCCAACGTATTTGTATTATATTACTACCTCTAAAGTATTTCCTTCAAATAAACTATATGGTTATTTTTGCTCTCTTTGAGTATACAATGCCATAATTTTAGTCTTGTTAGTGTTTACCTACATCCCAACCTCTTTATAAATATGCTCAAAGTTTTGTAGGTGTTATTTTAAACCTTTAATTATTTTTTCAATAAAGGTGAAGTCATCAACATATATAACAAGTTTCACTACATAATGAGTCAATTGTATTCTCTCTCTTCCCATCCTTTCTACGTATTCCCCCAATTGTCAATGTAAAGGATAATTAAAGTAGGTGACAATATACAAACCTATTTCACCCTAATATCACTCTTAGAATACTCTAATAGGCCTTGTGGAGTTCTAATTTTTGCTGCCACTTGCTCAAAAAATCTATGTACAATTGCTCTATAGTTGGTTGATCTGCCAATTTCTTCCATATTTCCATAATTTACCTCTAAGCACCATGTCAAAAGCCTTTTTAAAGTCAACAAAATAATAATAAATATTTTCTTTTTTATTCCATATACTTTATATTAGATGACTTAAGGTAATGTAGTGATCTATTGTTGAGTGCTTTGGTCTTAACCTTGCTTGCCCTATTTTTCTATTTTCTTGATTTTTTGCCCACTAAATAATTTTACATTCTATGATGCTACCAATAAAATTTACAAAAGAGGGATTAATCATGATGGTACAATAATTTAAAAAATTATTGGTGTCTCCATGTTTACGCAATGGTATGACTAGGTTGGCTATCCATTCTAGTGAAAAGCGTCCATTAGTAATGTTATTAAGAATATTTTGGATATGTGGTTCTATGATGTCAACCCCACACTTCATATGTTCGACTTGCAAATCATTTATATCCTAAGCTTTACCTATTGCTATATTTTTATACTCTCCTTCACATATTTTAGAGAAAAAGTAACTCAATTATGTCAATTATAGGAAGGGTATTTTTTCTTGGTTTCTCTCATATAATTGCTTAGCATATTGCAACCATTGTTTGCTTATGATATTATTTTTTGGGTACCTTTTTCTTTGTTGTAGCTCTTTTAAATTTGTCTTATGTTGTGCTTTGTAATATATATAAACTCTTATTCCCTTGATCTTATGTGTTCTTTATTTTTTTTTCACTAGTTGTTTGTATATCTTACTATTTGTTTTATTTTTACATGGTTATTTTAAGGTTCTTGTTGCTACTTTGAAAGCTTCATCATGCAATGGATCTATAGGGAAGATTTCACATTTTTTTTTCCTAGGTTTTAACATTTTACATGAATCCAAAGCTTCTTTGATTATATTCATAATTCTATTGCTATCAAAAGTATAAGTTTGAAAAATATGTGTCCTCTTTATTTCTTCTCTTTGCATAATCTACTTGAGTGATGTTTTAAAAGTTTTTAAATTTCTATTTGTAATATAGATATTTTATATTGTATTTCATTCAATTACTTGAATATTTTCATCTTGAATACTTTATTGCATTTGGATCTTTATGTACATTGTATTATGAATCGATTTTAACTCCATGGGAATTGCTTCAATTTGTAGATCTTTTATCCTTGAAATAAATTTTTGATTAGAAAATAACATAATCAACTACATTGCATCCATTATGTATTTAACAAGTATATTTTTCAAAAATTTATCACATGTTTATGCCATTGTATATGATCAATCCCTCTATGATACATAGTTGAAGAAGTTCTTCTCCAAAATATGTGATAGGTACTTGACTATCATTTGAGGACCTTAACCAATAGTGATCCACCTCTTCTTCTAGCCATAGTAGATTATCATCTATGTCTTCGTTGATATCTAAAAGATATTACTTGTTTGTTTTTTTATCTTGGAATTAATGTCATCCACTACAACCACCTCTCCAAGCTTGTTATATTTTATGACATATTTTTTCAATGCCATATATGAATTTTCATGATGTAATCTATGTTTCTTATAAAATTTTGATTTTTGTGGAGCAAAATAGATGCTCCAATGCTAATCAATTTATCATTGCATATTATTTTTATCCATATATACAATTTATTTGGGACTTCTTTCACAACTTGTACAGCTCTACTCAAAAATATTTTATTATTATTATTACTCTATTTCTTATTTTATTTTTTATTATTTCATTCCATAATGATATATTTATGTATCCTTTGCAATCTAGAATATTGCATCAATCATGCTCTTGTGTTTATATTGGTACAATTACATAATTTGCTTTATTTATGGTCCCTAGACCAAGACTTCTTATCCTTGAATATCCACAAAATTTCTAACTCACTAATGTTAAGTATTCCCAATGGGCCCCAATTTCCTATTTATTTTTAGTTCTATTTATAAAGCATGCTTTCCTAATTTTCACTCATTCCTTTTTACCCCTATCCTTTGTTATCTTTACCTTTTCCCATTCTCCCCTCATATCATTTTTTTGTATAGGCATAATATCCCTATTTAAGAAAAATGTGGCCTCATAACAATCTCCTAGTTTGAATAAATTACCTTTGATCTTCTATACTAAACATTGTGACTCATATTAGTCTAGCTCTTATGTATTTCAATACTTTTTCTAGTCTATATGCTTGATGAATTTGTTTGTGATGTGAGAGCATCCATCATATAAAATATTTATTTAACTAAAGGATTATTAATAATTATTAGGTAAAGCATATGGGTAACTGGTGTATAAAGAGAAAAAAGTAGGACGGATGAAGGAAAATTATGTGTATAGAGAAATAAGAGGAGAGGAAAAGGAATCAATAAGAAAAAGAAGAGAATAATGTTCATCAAGAGATAAGAAGAGATATGGAGAGGAGAAGAGTGGGAAATGGTTGCATAGAGAGGTGCATGAGAGGTATGTGGGATTAGTATGAGTGTATTTTCCCTTTTATAAAATAGTCATTCAGTCAAATAAATTTAAAAAAATAACTACATTCAAATAAATTCTATATAATGTATGATTGAATAATACACCATACTATTAGATTTGTATCTTACATAATCTTGTGATGTGTAGATTATAGATTAAATTTGTATAATTAAATTTTGTGATGGTTATTTCAAATATAATGCTAAGCCCTAGAGTTGGATCTTGCAACATAAGTACCTACCATTCTAGTTGAAATCATTCAATGGTGGACAAGTGATTACCGTCCAAGTGAAAATGCAAGCAATGTTTAACATCAACTATTGTTTTAAAGAGAGATTTTTGAGTGACAAATAAGTGCCATTCAAGAGGTAGAGTAGTTAGAACAAGAAACATTCAAGTAAATATTAAGTTGTTTATGCTTAGGATCAAAGTGTTGTTCAAGATTTTTATTGATTATCATTTAATTTTGTGGCTACTCAACTAGATATCATATAACTATTTTCCATTCAAATAAGAATTATGTTCAATTCATTGTGACTCAAGTTATGATAGCCACCATTCTAGTGGTTTGACCATTTGATCAAGTTGTCATTGCTAGATTTAATGTCATCCAAATAATCACACCTATTATTTAAATGGAGAACCAAGGTGTCATTCAAGTGGAAACTATCATGTTGTCCAATAAATGATATAAGTTAATGAAACCATGATTTCTAGGCTTGAAATTAAGCCAATAAATTTGCTACTAAAGGAGGCATTTCTTCACTAAATCCCCTTTCTTAGTCTACGTCATTTGGTATTAGAACCATATTTTCTCATCAGTATGCAATACAGTTGGAGGAGATATGATAAAACAAGGAAGATTAATACTACATGGTCTCACACCCAATTAATGGATATTGCTAGAATATCGATAAGAATCATAGCCAAATTGGATACAATTGAGACTATCTAAAGGATAGGTGTTCATATTGGAGAGGTTAGTGATAGTAAAGAGGAGAAAAATGGTCACCCAAAAGCTCAAAATAAAGAGTAGGGGGAAGAAAATGAGCAATAATTAATATTAAAAATATATAGCATGGGAAGTAATCTAAATATGAATATTCCCAATTTTAATGAATGTTTAAACCCTAAAGAGTTGACAGGGTGGATAACAAACATGAACAAGTTCTTTGACTATGAATCAATGGCTATAGTTACATGCTTGGATTTGATAGTACCATGTCCAAATACAAAGATAACAAAAGGGTAAGCATAAGTTATGAACATGGTACAATTTTCTATCGAGTCTAAAATCTAAATTTGTACCTATTATTTATTAGATTATATTATTTCGAAGGCTCTAAAGCCTTAAGAAAAAGAACTTGGGAGTGAAAGATCATATAAAATTGTTCTATAAATTGATCATACGAGTAGGTCATATTGAAAATTATGAGGAGAAGATGGCAAGATATATAAATGGACTAAGGTTATCCATATAAGATGAAATTGATATGCTTTGAATTAGAATAGTTGAAGAGGCATATCAATATGCACTCAAGGAAAAAAAGAATTTGACACATAAACAAAATAAAATCCAATGAGAGAGGACTATATTTAAGAGGAAGAGGATAGTTTCATAGAGGAAGAGAACAACAAGCCCATTATATAGGGGAAATTTTCTCACAAATGAATATGTCAATTAAAGTACCTTAGAAAATGGTGAATTGTTGATAGGAAAAGGTGGATTTGGTAGAGATAGAGGATGTGATTTTATTGGGCATTGTAATACAGTATTAGAAGAAGGGCATAGAATATATGAGTCTCCTCGGTCATAGTAATATAGCAAGCATGTAATAAAATATTGCAACCAAATTGCACAAGTGTATAAGGAAAGTATTGCCTCACCAAGGCGCATGAATGAACTAGAACAAGGATAATCCATTATGATGAACATAATATTATTAAAATCAGCCAAGCAGGTGCTTGAACTAGAACAAATAAGGATCCTTTTAAGTATAATCTATAAATAAGGACATAAATGTTCCAAGGTGATTATGGATAGTGAAAGCACAAGCAACTTAATATCAATTGATATGGTGGAGAAAAATTGACTGAAGAGAATTGAGCACATAAATCCATGCAATATGTTATGGTTATAAAATGAGAACTAAATTTTGGTAACCAAATAATGTATGATAAATTTCTAGATTAGATCATATAAGGATGTGATTCTATATGACAATCATGCCAATGTATGCATGTCATATATTATTAGGGAGACCATGACAATTTGATAAAAATGGAATACATGATAGTAGACTGATTACTTATTCCATTATTAAGGATGGTAGAATTTATGCATTGAGTCCATTGAAGGACAAAAGAAAATATGTGGGTAGTAGTTCTAATGTTTTCTTAAACTCCAAAAAATAATTCATGTAAGACTGGAAGATGGAGGAAGTGTGCTTTACCCTCATTAAAATATCTACAAAAGATAGGCAATAGGTGAAAAGGATGAAATTCCTCATGAAAGAGCTAATATGATAGAGGAATATTTATATTTTATCTCTAAGAAGTTTCTGAATAGATTACCACCTATGAGAAGGATTAGTTATAACATAGACTTTATACCTAGATCAAGTTTACCAAATAAGGCAGTCTATAGGATGATACCCATGGAAAATAAAGAGATAAAGATACAATTCCAAGAGTTACTGGAAATGGGGTTAATTAGGGAAATATTGAGCCCATCTATAGTAACAACTATACTAGCACCCAATAAAAGTGGACTCATGAGCTATAAATAAGATTACAATATAGATTTCTATTACCTCGTATAGATGGCTTAATGGATTGTTTGAGTGGAGCAAAGTACTTCAAAAAAATTGATTTGTAGAGTGGTTATCATAAAATTTTAATAATCGAAGGATATGAGTGGAAGATTTCATTTAACACCAAATAAGGATTGTATGAATGGTTGGTCATGCCATTTGGATTGGCAAACACACTTAGTACACTTATGCAACTAATGAATGAATTCTTGAATATTTTTCTTGGTAAGTTAATGGTATTCTATTTGGATTATATTTTGATGTTTAGAAAGATAAAATAATAATACCTAATGCATTTGATGTTAGTTTTGTAAAATTTTAAAGAATAATATTTCTTGATTAAGTTGAAGAAATGTAGTTTTATGAAGGAGTTGGTATATGCAGCATTTGTTATTTCTAAATATTTTTTTGCAAATGGTTTCAACAAAGATAAAGGTTGTTGTGGAGTGACCATCATTGAGAAGTATATTTGAGGTAAGAATTTTTTATGGTTTAGTAAGGTTTAATAGAAATTAAAAAAAAAGTGGAATTTGGGCTCCACTCATGAAAACAATGAGGGATAGTATGCATAAGTTCAAATAGATGAATGCAATAGAAAAGAGCTTTCAAATATTAAAATATAAATTCATTGAGTAGTTATTTTTAGCATTGTTAGACTTCAAAAAAAAATTCCAAGTAGAATGTGATGCAATCCAAACAATAATTGGAGGAGTTTTGAGTCAAGAAGGTAAACCCATCACTTATTTTAATGAGAAGTTAATCAAAACCAAGAGAAAATATTCTACTTATGATCAATATTTTTGTGTGATTATGCAAGCACTCAAGAAGTTGAGGTATTTCTAGTTTTCAAAAGAATTTATATCATTTTTGGATCATCATGCTTTGCAATTCGTTAATAGTCAAGGAAAATTGAAACAAAGATGCATGAAACAGGTAGGGTATATTCAAAGTTACTCATTTATTTTGAAGTAAATAATTGGTATTTCAAATTGGGTAGTCGATGTCTTGAGTAGAAGAAGTTTATTGGTGAATGTAATGGAGATTGAATTTGTAAGTTTTGATGTCATGAGAGAACTTTATGTTGATAATTTGGATTTTAGAGAAGGTTGGGCAGCATGTAAGAACCCTACCAAAATATATAGAACATAATAGCTAAATTATTTTATTTGAGAATGATTATTCTTCAAGGGATAACAATTGTGCATACCACAAAACTCAATGAAGGAGAATTTGATAAGAGATAAGTATAGTGGAGGATTTACTTGACATTTTCAACCAGATAAAACCATGGGATATTTGTGAAAGTTATTATTGTCTAGAAATGAATGTGAATATAAAAAAGTTTGTATAGAGTCAAAATTTTGTCAACATGTAAAGGGAAGAAGATAAAACACTAGACTATATTAGCCATTATTATTACTAGAAAGGCCAGGGGAGGACATAATTATAAATATTATTCTTGGATTATAATGAATGCAAAGGGGCAATGATTCAATTTTTATTATCGTTGATATATTTTTAAAGATGACACATTTTATGCCTTACAAGAATATTAATAATGCTAGTCATATTGTTGATTTATTCTTCAAAAAAATTGTAATATTGCATGGCTTGCTAAAAAATATTATGTAGGATAGGGATACTAGGTTCATAGGTTACATTTGGTAAGAATTTGTGATATATTTGGACACAAGATTGAGTTTTAGTTCAACTTATCACCCACAAATGGATGGAAAAATCAAATGAATAAAAGTCGTGGAAATTTGTTAATATGTTTAGTTGGCAAGAATTTGAAGTTATGGGATATCATTTTCGTATAATAAAATTTTACATATAATAACTTGTTGAATAAAAGTACATACAAAAGCTCATTTTAATTTTTATGTGTGAAATGTAGCCATGAAAAATGGTTGAGTTGTGGAGTAACAAAAACCTAGTATTATAGCAATGGACTTTGCTGATTACATGCATGAATTACATCAAGAAGTGAAAGTTTATTTGGATGACATTACTATGAGATACAAGCAATGTATTGCTATCAAATGCCAAACACAAGAATTTTAGTTGGTCACTTAGTTTTGGTATATTTACAAAAGAAAAAAATCTCAAAAGGAAATTACAACAAGCTCAACTAGAAGAATATTGGACCTTGTATGGTCTTATAGAAGTTTGTATCAAATACCTATGAAATTAAAAATCTCATCAATTTTAATATGATATATTTGTATCCATATTATGATAAATCTATGGATAGTACTAAAGATATCATACCTATTTTTTTTTATGAAAGAATGGATAGCAAAGTTTTCAAAGAAGGAACAAGATGAAATTGAGATAGTGATGGATTCTATAATACCAAGAAGGACAAGAAGTAAAGAATATTATGAGTATCTAATAAAGTGGAAAAAGTTGGCAACTGAAACAATATTGTGGATGAATACTTCTTGAGATTTCTATGTATGGCATCTCGACTATAGATTTAAAAAATATTCATGAGATTTCACTTATGAAACATTTTCTCATACCCAACAAGTATGGAGCAACCGTCATATAAAAATTTATTAAAGTAAAGGATTAGTAATAACGGTTGGGCTAACCATTTGGGTAACTACCATGTCTTATGTGTAAAGGAAAAAAAATGAGATAAGAGGAAGGGAAGTGGTGTGCTTAGATAATAAGAAAAGAACAAGAAGAATTTGTACAAAAAAGAAGAGAGGATAATATGCATCTAGAGATAAAAAGAGAGAAGAAGAGAATAGTGGGGAACAAATGCATGGAGAGGTGCATGAGAAGTGTGTGGGATTAGTATAAGTGTATTTTCCCTTCCATAAATTAGTCTTTAAGGCAAATGAATGATACCCATTTCAAACCTATTCTATGTAATGTATGAATGAAGAATACATCATACTATTAGATTTATATGTTGCATAACTTGGTGATGTGTAAATTATAGATTAAAGTGGTAAAAGAAGTAAATATTACAATGGTTATTCTAGAAATATTGTTAATCATTGGAGTTGTATATTAAAACACAAATAACTATGATTATAGTATTTAGTATTCAATAGTGGTCATGTGATTACCATCCAAGTGAAAATACTAATAAGTATTGTTCAAGAGGTAGGGAAGAAATAAAATTTTAATAAAATATTAATATCATTTGTGCTTATTATTGGAGTCATTTGAGCTAGTTGTCGATTGGTGTTTAACTTGGTGGTCATTCATTTAGAGAACAAATAACTATTTGTTGTTCAAATAAGATTACATTTCAATTTGTTGTTGTTGTTGTTTAAGTCATGCTAGTCATCATTCCAATGGTTTAGCAATTTTATCAAATCACTATTGCTAGCTTTAAATTGTTCAAATGAAGAACCAAGGAGTCATTTGAATAGAAACTATTACATTGTCTAGTAAATGAGTCAATGAAACCATGATTTTTAGGATTGAAAGTGAGTTGAGAAATCTACTACTAAAGGAGGTATGTCTTCACTAAAACCCCTCCCTTAGTCTACATCAATTTTTTTCAATGAATTTTATTAAAAATAAAATTTCTTATTAAGTTGGTTTTATCTTCTTGTTCTCCATGGTATTTTTTCTCTTATTGATATTTTTTTATAATCAATTTTGTCTTTTGTTTTCTTCTAATAGTATCATTCTAATATGTTTCTCTATTAAATCTCTTTGTTCCTTTAACTTGATTATTGGATCTCTTATCACTTTTACCCATGATATCATATTCTCTAATTTATTTTATAGTTGGTATTCTTTTGCCATCATGTTTACAATTATTGCTTGAATTTCTTCTATTTGTAATAGATTTTCTTCATTTTCATTTTCTTTGATGATATGCAACCTGGATTAAATATGGAACCTTTTATACAATCTTTTCTACTACACAAGCCCATGGTAGTGGAGGATTTTAGTTCTACCAATGATATCTCAAATAGATGATTTAAACAACTTGTTCTAAAATTATTTTTTATTGATCCATGACGAGGCTTTATTTTTTCCTCATGACTACAATCATTTCTAACATCTCATGTTACAAGAACCCTATGCATTCTTTTAAAACTATTAGTCTATCATGAGATGGACTAGCCATTGTATTAATTGATATTTTCAAGTTAATCTAACCTACTTTCCTTTGTCTCATTTGTGTTGTGGGTTTGTCATTATCTCATTCAAACTTTCCTAACAAACATGGACTAGAATTTTTGAGATCTTATTTTTTTCAAATCATAGCCTTAGCCTCAGCAAATATATTTATACGAATTTTAGACTTTTGACCATAAAATAAAAATAACAAGAGATGAAAAATAAGGTTTTTACATTTCAACTCTTTCCTAGTTTTGTATTTTCTTTTTTGTGCACTTACCTTGGTTTGCACTATGTTTTTGCCAGAAAAATCCTTTACACATGCACCCAAATCTATCAACTACACCTATGTCTATCAACTACACTGAAATCATCTCCATACTTTGACTCTATCTCTACCTTTGGAAGCTATCTCCACTACTCAAATAGATCTTTGTCTTCCTACTCTTACATTTACCTCTACCTCCACCACTTCAATTTACCTTTGACTCTCTACCTCTCTATACATAAATATTTTCTTTAAAACAAATCCACTAATTCTTATTCTTATGTTATCTTTTTAATTCTGTACATTTAATATATTTATTTTTAAAACACATCACTAAATTAATGATATATGTATATATATATATATATATATGCACTATAATTTAGATATCTACTGTAAATGGTTTCCAGACAACCTTCCTTTCTCTTAGATTGCCCAGTCTAAGCATAAATGTGAAGAAAAAAAATATGCAAATCAATGCAAAATTACTTTACAGCTAAGATGGGTGATGAAATTTTATTTTCTTTACACTCCTATCAATTTTCCATACAATTTTAAATATTTCTTTTAGTTAATTAAAAAAAAGTTTTGCTATTCAACTTAGCAAGTTTAATGATTAGTTAAATTCAATACAATCATTTATTCTTAAAAAAATATTTGAAAAAAAACATGAATAACTCAATTTAAAAGCCAATGCTGAAAAGGGTAATAAGGAAATTCAAATTCCAAATTTTTATACAACTCGTAAGGAATGTCAAAATTTTAACATTTTTATTATGAGGTTTGGGTGGAATAGTGAGTGAATGAGGGTGGAATAGTTAGTGAATGAAGGTTTATAGGTTTGAGTTTCTTAAGGTTTCCTTATACATGCATCATAACTTCTTAAAAAAATCAAGGTTCCCCTTAGTCTCAGCAACCCATGCACGTACGTCACGTCATTTAAAGATCAAAGAATAAAAACAATTATAGCCAAAGGCCATGCTTGCCAAATTCGAATTGAAAACACTTCGTTTTATAACAGTTCTTAGACAAAGAAAACCATTGTGCATTATACAACACATTATTCTGTCCCAGTGCTCAATGTGACGCACCTCTTCAAACAACTTGTAGGAGGAAGCTATAATAAGACCATCGTATTTGGCTTCAATCTAAACATCCTTCACCATCACACCTGAACATCGAACCAGAAATAAAATCTGTCTAGATTTTCTGGTGAAAGTACAGCCTAAGACAATGGACCGTTATGAAAAGTTGCAGAAGCTTGGAGAGGGATCATATGGTAAGGTATATAAAGGCAAGGACAAAAAAACAGGACAGGTGGTAGCCCTTAAGAAGGTCCAAGAGAGTGTGGGTAATGTTCCCGGAATTCATCCTACTACCCTTCGCGAGATTGTCTTCCTAAAAAAGCTTAAAGGAAGTCGATACATTGTAACGTGAGTGAGACATACTTAAACCTCGCAGCTTGGTAATGTATTTTATATGTGTCTTGTTGAATTTTGTATTTAATAACTCTAATCAACTTATATGTTTATTCAGGCTACTGGATGTGTTTTACCATGATACCAAGAGTGGAAAGCCCCGTATGTATTTGGTTTTTGAATACATGGACTCTGATCTCAACAAGTTCGTTAGGGGTTATATCCGCAGTTATCAAAAACTTCCTCCCCATCTTATCAAGGTAATTCAAAGAGGAGCCTTGTTTTCTTTGCTTCAAAGTTTGAGTTCTGGATAAAAGTTTGGGAATTATTTTTAGTTATGGAATCTCTATTACTTAGATGCTATATTAGATACACAGAGTACCATGATTATGTGTGTAATCTGAAAACTGTCAAAACTTAGATTATTGATATAGAGAATGGTTGTAACTATAGAATGTCTGATTTCTATATATAGACATTATACTCAGATACCCATTTTATTGGAGGTATGTAATAGATACAATGAACCTTACAGTCACTATTCATTATTCATTAATTGATTGATTGCAGAATATAGTGTATCAAATATGCAAGGGTGTTTGTCAATGCCACAGTTGTGGTATAATGCACAGGTACTTTTGTCTGAGTGGCTTTTGTTTGTTTTTTTTTTTATTGTTTTCAGCTTTCTATAATTTAAACACTTCTTTGGATGTCTTACCTGGAATTGTAGGGACTTGAAACCTGACAATTTACTGATAGACCTTACTAGAGGATGGGTTAAAGTTGGAGATCTTGGTTTAGCAAGGGAAACGTCTCTTGGTGTCGCTGAATATTCGCACCTAGTAAGTAATTTTAATACATGTACTTTGTGGATGTTTCTTCTCCCCTCAGCCGACAGTACCAGTTGGATCTTGATATAAAAAAAAAATTGGGTAGTCTAGGAGCAGGTTCATGAGATCCCATGGAGTCTTGCACCTAACATAGCTATATTCTGTCTCTAATTGTAACCACAAGGATTTATCTGGCATATTTTTTCCTTTTTGAGTAATACTTCTTATATATATTTATTATAAAGATTGAACCTGAATCACATGACCAATAATAAGTAAACCACACTCACAAAGATATCTTCCTGGTATTTTTATTTTATTATATTATCTTGTTGCTGCAGGTGATGACCCTTTGGTACAGGGCTCCTGAGGTGCTTTTGGGAGATAACAAGTACACCATAAACGTTGACATGTGGTCGGTTGGCTGTATATTTGGTAAGGTTTTATTATTTCGTTTAAGAATTTGAATTTAGAGGGTTTCTTCTCTATCATTCTTCTTTCTACAATTGAATAATTTTGTAGCATCTAATTTTTCATTGTTTACGAGTACTAAACATAGATAAAAAATTGATTCGTGATTGTAGCTGAATTGTGTCGAATGAAACCACTGTTTAGGAGCATGGATGGTACAGATATGGGTCAAATTTTTGAGATTTTTAGGTTCGTCTGATTTTCTTGGTTAAAGAATTCAAAATTTATATTTTAAAAGCAAATATGTCCTTTCTATGTTAAAATTTAGTAGTCCACTTTAATACCTGTTCTCTTAACAAGTTAATTTCGATTTTGATTTAGACGTTTGGGAACTCCCAATGAAGATGTATGGCCAGGAGTGACTAAGTTGAAAGGCTGGCATATTTATCCTGACTGGAAGCCAACTCATCTAAGCGTTTTCGTTCCAGACTTGGAACCAAGTGGTTTGGACTTGTTGTCTGTGAGTATTTTTATTTTATATTTAATATTTTATTAATTTATTATAATTATAATGATATCGTAAATAACATTTAAATGCTTTTAATTGTAGAAAATGCTGCTTTACAATCAGTACGAGAGGATTTCAGCCAAGAGAGCATTAAATCATCCTTACTTTGATGATCTTGATAAATCTCAATTCTAAATCTCAATTAATATAATAAATTGAGATTTATATGAATAGTATCTTATACGTATTTCGAATGAATTATATATATATAACTCGATCTTTATAAATTAAATTTTAAATTTCAATTTATATAATTTATAACTTGATTGATTATTATTTATTTTGATTTATAATGTTAATAGTATCTTAAAATTCTTTTGTAAGTGTATTTTAAATGAATCACATTTTAATCTTATATTTTATTGTTTTTAAGTGATTTTAATTTTTCGCCTGTCAATTTTGTTTTATTTATGAATAAACGTTAATATGTTATAAAATAAATTTATTTTTGAAAGCATCATATTATTATTGATAATATCTTTATGTCAGTAATGATTCAATTATTATTCTTAAGATTTTATAATTATTATTATTATCTTAATAATAAAAAAAATATTTTGAGTAATAATTATTCAAATATGTGATGTTAAGCTTTACTTGAGGCTACAACCAAGATTTGTATTATTTTTCTTCTATTATCCTTTTGGGCATTTGTACACTTTTATAGGTGAGTCTATTGTAATATTTTATTGTTTAATTTAAAGGCTATTTATTGAACTTTGATTTAAAGGTCTCTTGCAAATTGGAATTCATACCCCTTTATACCCTTTCCTACCAACAATTTTATTATTGATTGGTGTCATTTAATTTCTATCACGAAGATGTTTTGGTGTTTAGGTATTTATATTTTTGTGTTAAAAATATTCTCTTTTCATCTTTTTACTTTTTAAAATTTGAAATAAAGAATATTTGAAATGAAACAACCCAAGAAATATATTAACAAAAATGATGATTAAAATATTGCAAAAGACAAACGTTAGACTATAAAATTGCTTTTGGCTAGAGAATAATTTGACCTCCTCCATCTAGTACTAGAAGCCCTATCTAGGACTAAACATTCTAACGAATAACCTATTTGACATTAAAAAAGTATGAAAGATAAGATAAATTTAGGAGGATAGTGGAAGCTCTAAATGATATGCTACTTTACCAATGCAATAAACCACCTTGTAGGATATTCAAGGATAATTGATTATATGGATGTAAGCATTAAAAAATATCCCTCATGAACCATTTCTTTATGGTGTGTGGATTACCTAACATTTATTTCTCATAAGTGGGTCACCTAAGATTCTCACTAGATAATTGGTTTCTTTAAAAGTCTAATGAGTTTTCATCCTACATCAAAATAAATCTAATACCTATATTTGAACCATCAATGCAATGAGAAAGGGTTTGCTGAAATTAGGGGTGACTAAAAAAAAGGTGGTACACATAGCTTCCTTTATGGCCTAGAAATATTTGAATATTGTTTCAAAATAAATAAAAAAAGGTATATTTTTTAGTGATATAGTGAGAGGAGCAACAATCTTGTCATAGTTGTAAAAAAAAATTCTATATAGCCTATGATATCTAAAAATCCATGGAGTTTGTTAAGGGATTTGGGCAAGGGCTAGTCTTGCATTGACTTGATCTTGTTAGGGTCAACCTTAAATATTTTCTAATATACTATATACCCTGAGTATTCTATCTCATGGATGATAAAGAAAAATTTAAACCTTTTGACAAAGAGTTTTTCTTTCTATAATGGGTAAACTTTGTGCACATAGATGATATTTCCAAGAGTTTCGATAAATTAAGATACCATCAATAAAAACTAAGAAAAAATTGTGAAGTAAAGGATGAAAGATAAAATTTATGATACTTTAAAAAGTGGAAGGAGCATTAATGAGATCAAAAGACATTATTAAGAACTCAGAAAGACCTTTTTATGTGTGAAAAGTAGATTAGGGATATCCTCTTCTCTAATCCTAATTTGATGGAACCTAGAATGCAAGTCTCATAAGGCTTAGTCTTTATATTATTATTATATAGCAATACTTTATTTTTATTTGATTACTATGTTTAATATTTTTTAAATAAGAAGTATGTCTTATTTAAAATAAAGCATATATTATTTTAAATAGTATGTATTTTTAAATAATCATTATTGTACTCATTTATAACTAATAAATATGAATAATATTATGTGCATGAATATTCATGGAGAAATAATCATCATCATACTCCTTTATAACTACTAGATATGAATAATATTAGGTGTTATTGTAACAACCCGACCTACTCACCGATTGTTAAAACACACAAACACAAAATTTTTTCAATGAGAGCATAAACAAAACTTTCACTTTTACATTATATACCCAACTTAATATTTGTACTAGGCATAAAAGTATCACACTTCAAGATTTCCACCACTACAGCTGGTGTCTTAAGTGCTCGGGACTAACCAACTTCCTGCAATATTTGCCATAAATAGAACATTACCCCTCCGCAGGTATCTACTGTTCTTGGCATGGGGTTTGTCCTTACAGGGCCCATATCACCTGAAAGGAGGAACGCCTTAACTCCCCTGTTCCAAAGTCGGGCAAGGATTCACAATCCTGCTCATGACCATGAGAGTCCACCGACTCATACACATTTTAGATAATCACTTTGGAACTGGCATGTTTATGCCTGTGACTAACCATTGACTTTCTACTAAAGTATAGTCAGGGTTCACCATCGCATGGCTTCTGAACCAGATTATTCAGTTACGGCTTCGATTGGCGGTAATGCTGCCCATCCCATCTACCGTTGGACTTTTCAACCTCATATACCATCTCTCTGGATATGAGTCTCGTTGACAATTCCACAATCGAAGCAAGTAGTAAAAATCCTCACGTACCATCCATGTGTTCCAGAGACAATGTCCCATACCATCATCTCTTACTCTCATCAGCGTGGAACCTCTAGTTCAACTCTTGGCTGAATATTGGAACACATATACCCGGTTTCCTACCACCGCTGGCCACCGGAGTTGGGTTAGTGCTATCCTCCTCGATAAGCACTTCATAATGGTATACATAATCATGGTTGCCACCACCACTGGCTATCGAAGATCAATTAGTGCTATCCTCCTCGATAAGCACTTTATATTTGTATACATATTCACGGTTGCCGCCACCACTGGATTCCGGAATTCAATTAGTGCTAACCTCCTCGTTAAGCACTAGCTCTCATTGTAGAAATGAAGTCCAATACATATTGACTTCTTTTAAATAAATTTTACCTTCTCTGGCCATGGTTTCTTTTGGGCTGAATGTTTAGTTTAAGCTTGTATTTTCCTTGGTGATTTTTTTTTTCAATCACATAAACTCAAGTTCTCATAAACATTGAAGTTTCTTCTTTTGCACCTTCATATACTAGAAGATTTGTAATGCTAACTGAAACAATTCTTTAGCATCAAACAGTCCATTTATTTTCATTCAAAATAAGAATACATAAATTTACAATGTAACTCAAAACTCTATTTCATTCCTCGGATAAATGATTATATGAAAATAATTCCTTAATAACTAATTAAAAATCAATAGTCACATTGATTGTTCTTCTTAAAACTTTCCTAATCAAGCATAGGATTTTTTTAACAATTCTCTAAATCATACTCACGTCTATCATGAGGCCATTTCATCTATCCATATCTAAATCAAAGAATAGCATATGTATTTGCTTTTGGCACTCTATACATTTGTGATTGGACTGTCATCTATTTTTAGGTTGTATATAATTTGATTTTCTTTCATATAACAAATATTCCTTAATTTTCCTACAAAATTCCAATGTATCATCCATAAAAAGAACTGACTTCCAACATAATATCCTTTTAGACATTATATAATTTTTTTTAAAACAACAGAGTTCCTATTTTACATCATTCAAATATTAGAAAAGCACACGAAATAATTCTTGCAATTCTATGAGGAAATTTTCAATGAGTAATTACATTTCATGACCTGCTGCAGTCATATAAAACTACAAAGGAACACCTCATACGACTTTTCTAATTATGAAAGATCTAATTTTACATTTAAACAAACTCTACAGGATCAATACAATATTACATCTCAATTTCTTTCACTTTTCTAAGAGATTATAACAGCCACCCATGGCTTTCAAACACTTCTTTATTTTTTCCAGAGAATGCATTGGGTTTATGAGAGTCACTCGTTGTTCTTCCTAGGAAAATGGTAATGTTGCCATGACACCATGTGCATATTTTAATATGGCAATATCACCATTGCCATCCTTGAACCACACGTTCAATCACCCGTTCAGACCACCCATCAGGAGAAAGAGTTTAAAGGTGAGAGTATGGGATCAGCTTGGCCATTTATGCATCTAAATGCAAACAGTACTCATGCAAGCACACATGCTATAGAAGAATCATCCCAAATTTATTTATTTCACATTCTCATAGAATAGACAATCTCTAATCTCATCTCATACAATTCATAATGCATATTGAACTCTTTCTCAGATTTTAATTGATGGATTCTTCTCATTCCATACACAGAGCATGCATGAGTTCAATCATAAAGCATGCATGATATCAAACACACAACATGCAAGTATCCAATTCTTTCAATAAAATATTCCCCACACTAAATGCATTGAGCAATTCGACGAACTCATTAAATATTCCTCAATCATGCATCACTTAGGCATGCATTTCATCAAGCTCATCTCAGATTTAGAAAAATAGTCCTCAACTATGCAATACACAAGCATGCGAGATTTGAATTCACCTTGAATTCAAAAAGAAGTTTACTCACTTACATAATATATAGGGCATGCAATTGATAAGCCTTTCTTAAAAAAATAAATCTCTTTGAATTCAAAATAAATATGGCTTCCATGTACGCACAACACAGGCATACAAAATATAGCAACAAATCAGATTTGATGTGTTTCTCTTCTCAGGTATTTATTTTTTTGGCTTATTAAAACTATTTTTATTTTGATTCATCAAATCATTAACATTGGGTGCTATATTTTCCAGATTTGACCATGTATTGTCATGGAGAAGTTTTCCTCAAACTAACAGTTTCAACTGCGACAATATTGCAATAGTTTATCACTTAACAACAATAGGGAAAATATATAATTTCCAACAATTTCAGTCATAAGATACATAACACACAGAAGGCATTTTAAAATTAGAGCTCAAGTCTACCTGGTTACACAGCTTCCCACTGACTATTTTTTTTTCACCAGCAGATTTGCTCCAACGTCGCTCTCCTTGTTCAACACTCCTTCCAACTCTCTCTTCGCATGTCTACCTTCTTCCTTCTCCACTACTCCTTCCTTAATGCTCGATTTTTTGACATGCATCCACTTCACCTCATTATTACTAAAAAAACTTACTCCACTATCCAAAGATGACGCCTCACATGGTTGTTATGCCAAATCATCTCCCCATACACAACCAAATATAAATTTTATTATTTATTTTCCTCCTTTAAATGGAAAGAAAACAAAGTGGACTTACTGATTGTTATCAACATTAATCGTAATGACTTCATAGGCATTATCTCATAAGTTTACATTGTTAATTTAACTCCATGTAAGCAATTATCAAGAAAATATTTATTAAATATATATATTTTTTAAAAATTACACATTATTTAAATTATGTTTTTATATATTTTTATTACCTATATATATAGTCACATACACACACACACATATATATATATATCTTGTAATACATGAGTTTCTTCCTTCAAAGGCAAACAAGCAACATATCCATATTTATATTATTTTTTTTATATATTTTCCCATTGAATAAACTTAGCATTGACATTTGCACCATAACAAGGAGCACACAAGAAATGCACACAACATCAAAGGACAAGTAAGAAATGCAATAGCGATCTTGTACAAAGTGCAATCACACACATGCCCAAATGCATCAACAGTCAGAATGATTTCATATGCAAATTCTATGGTGGAATTCCATGTATCCATTGGCCAAGGTGCAATGAAGCACAACATCATATCCCACCTACCTGATGCCTTTCAACCTCAGTATCCATCAGGGGTGGTTACTCTCTTACGCCTCCACGCGTAAACCTATACCTGCATCACAAAAACTCAACGCAGTATCACATTCTTCCAAATAAAAAGATATCAAGCAGCAAGGATGTGACATACTCCCCCTCTAAGAATTAACATAGTCCCTGTGTTAACTAGAAAACATAAATGCAGATATCCACAACATCTGTCATATATATATACAATATCAAAAATTACACAATAGTCATATATGCCCTATCAAATCTCAACATGCCAACATATAAAATATATACAACTCAATGCATATAGCAATTTATCTTTTGGTTAACAGTTTTCAAATAAGTATGGAAATTGGTTTTTCATGTCTGCAACATTTTCCCAGGTGGCATTTTTCTCAGAGTAGTGGTCCCACTGAACCCTACACTGTTCCACAGTTCTTTTTCTCAAGTTTTTAGTTTTGAACCCCAAAATTTTAATTGGTCGAACCTCGATGAGTTGCGGGTCCGACGTCTGCAAATGTGACACATCCAAAACATGTGATGGGTCAGCAACATATTTGTGAAGGAGAGACACATGGAAAACACTATGGATTTTGGATAGATTTGGTGGCAAAGCAAGTTTGTAGGCGACAGGACTAATCTTGTCAACAATGTCAAAAGGACCAACATATCTAGAACTTAATTTGGTGGATTTGATTGAACTTTTGGTCGGTTTGACTCTAAGAAAGACTTTATCACCTACAACAAATTCTCGGGGGGTTCGTTTCAAGTCTGCATAACTCTTCTGGCGATCAACAACTTCACGAAGTCACTGACAAATTTCTTTAAGTTGGATCTCCATCCTTTTAACAACTTTAGGACCGATCGCCTCTCGATCATCCAAATTATCCCACGTTAAAGGTGTCCTACACCTACGCCCATATAGAGCCTCAAAAGGGGCCATGCCCAATGTGGTATGGTAGTTGTTATTATAAGCAAATTCCACTAGGAAGAGATAATCTTCCCATTTATTCTGGTGATCCATACAATACATGCGCAGCATGTCTTCTAGCACTTGATTGACCCTCTCGGTCTGTCCATCCATCTCAGGATGATAAGCGGTGCTGATATTGAGCTTTGTTCCCCAAGCTCGGTGTAAAGCCTACCAAAACTCAGAGGTAAATCTCGAATCTCTATCCGAGATTATTATTTTAGGAAAGCCATGTAATCTTACAATTTCATGAGCAAATTTTTGTGCTATGGCTGATGCATCATCATGTATGTTGCCTGGTATAAAATGTGCTACTTTAGTTAACTTATCCACCACAAAAAATATGGCATCATGTTGGAATCACGTCTTAGGAAGGCCAACAATAAAATCCATAGATATTACTTGCCATTTCTATTTTGGCACATCGAACAGATGCAACTGTCCCCCAGGATGTTGATGCTCTGCCTTAACCTTTTGATATTCCAAGCATTTAGCAACAAATTGTACCACATCCTTTTTCATTCCAGGCCAAAAATAGTCCTTTCTCAAGGTTTCTTTCATTTTAATTACCCCTGGATGAGCAGAATATGGTGGATAATGAGCTTCTTGCAAGATAGCTCTTTTTAGTCCCTCATCATTAGGTACTATAATTCTATTACAAAAATATACCAGATCTTGCTTAATATTATAATATTTGTGCCATTCTGGTTCTCGCTCAACCTTATTGCGGCATTGATTGCAAAACTCATCACTCTTTTGCATTTCCTTGATCTGTTCCATTAGATCATATTGGCATTTTGTAATTGTTGCTATGTGCCTTCTTCTGCTGAGAGCATCTGCCAATTTATTCTCTTTTCCTTTGATATATTCAATACCAAAGTCATATTCAGCCAGAAACTCCATCCATCTTCGTTGTCTGGCATTTAGTAGAGGTTGAGTAAAAATATATTTCAAGCTCTGATGATCGGTTTTAAGCTCAAAAGGCTTTCCTAACAAATAATGTCTCCATATCTTAAGAGCATGAACTACTGTTGCTAGCTCTAAATCATGGGTAGCATAATTTATTTCATGTCTCTTGAGTTTTCTGGACTCATATGCTATTACAACCTCATCTTGCATCAACACACCACCCAATCCTTCCAATGAAGCATCGGTACAAACTGTGAATAATTTGCTTGGGTCAGCTATTTTTAATATAGGTGCAGTTGTCAACTTTTCCTTAAGTATTCTGAAGGCTTCTTCACACTGAGTCATCCACCTAAAAGCTTTCCCTTTTCTTTGCAAATTAGTAATAGGAGATGCAATCTTCGAAAACCCTTTAACAAATCATCGATAATAACCGGCCATTCCCATGAAACTTCTTACTTCTGACACATTGGTTGGAGTTGGCCAATCCATTATAGCTTCAATATTTTTAGGATCTACAACTATTCCATTGGCAGAGACAATATGTCCCAAATACTGAACTTGTGATGTATAAAACTCACATTTGGACAGTTTACCATACAACTGATTTTTCCTGAGGATTTCCAACACTATCCTCATGTGTTGATCATGTTCTTCTCTACTTTGAGAGTAAATCAAGATATCATCCAGAAATATTAACACAAATTTGTCTAACTGCTCTCGGAATACACTATTCATCAAATTCATAAATGCAGCTGGTGCATTTGTTAACCCAAATGGTAACACTGTGAACTCATAATGTCCATATCGAGTTCTAAAAGTAGTCTTATAGGTATCCTCTTCTCTGATTCTCAACTGGTGATATCCTGACCTTAGGTCAATCTTTGAATAGATTGTAGCTCCTTTCAGTTGATCAAATAGATCATCAATTCTGGGCAAGGGATACTTGTTCTTAACTGTCATCTTGTTGAGCATTCTATAATCAATGCATAATCTCAAGGATCCATCCTTCTTTTTAACAAACAGTACTGGTGCTCCCTAGGGTGAAACACTAGGTTTAATGTGCCCTTTCTCTAACAAGTCTTGTAGTTGTGTCTTAAGTTCTTGCAATTCAAGAGGTGTCATCCGGTAAGGAGTTTGAACTACTGGAGTTGCTCCTGGTATAAGCTCGATTGAAAAATCAAATTCTCTTTTTGGAGGTAGCCCAGGTAAATATTCAGGAAAAACATCCCTATATTCATTCAACACTGGGTATTGCTGAAATAATGCGGAGCTTGAATCAGTTTCCTCCTTTTTGTTTAATTTAACCACATACAGTTTACATCCTTTCCTCCAGGCTCTTTTGACCTGCATGGCGGTCATCAAATGAGGCTCAAAGAATGTTCGATTGCAGTGAATACGGATTCACCGGTTTACATCATCCGTATAATCCATCCATATTTCCTCAAAATTCAAAAGGGCCTTATGAGCTTTAAGCCAGTCCACTCCTAGGACAATGTCAAATGAATGCAAAGGAGCCACATACAGATGCCAATTGATTTTTCCTTGGGGTAAATCTATTTGTGGGTCAAATAGACACTGGTTGACTAAGTAAGTTTATCCCGAACCATACTCAACTTGCCACCCTCTGGCCATAATCCCAGGTTTAACTGGTATGTCTCTCAATATACTATTGGAGATGAAACTATCTGTAGCACCACTATCAATTAAAATTTGAACATCTCTTTTGCCTAGCTTTCCTTTAATAAAAAATGGAGTAGCTTGTCCCAAAATATTAGGGTTACCTATGGCAGCAAAAATTCTATGCGGTGCTTCCTCAGTGGAATTCCTACGATCAGCTCTGTTAGGGCATTGTCTGGAAAAATGGTCTAGTGCTCCACAAGTAAAGCATGCGTTTGGTCCATCGTTCTTTTGTTTATCACTTTCCTTGTTCTGATTACCATTTTTACCCTGTTCTCTATTATTGTTTTTCCTTTCCTGGAAATTCCTTCGATCTAGCTGCCCTCTGTTCCCCTGGAATTTACCCTTGCTTCTATTATCATTTCTGTTACGCCCTCCATCTCTAAATTTCTTGTACTGATATTTACCTCTATTTTGCTCGGGATACCTTCTTTTCTTTAAATTTTCTTTCTCTACTTGTTGATAGTAAGCCTTTACCTCTTTCTGGCTTGACTCTTCATATCGGGCAACATCATAGGCAACTAACAGTGTTTGAGGTACTTTTCTACCCACTGGTTGACTATATTTTGGGTGCAACCCCATAACAAACTTATGAGCTTTGAACTTTTCTTGCCCATCAAATTTTGGAGCATACTTAAGAAGTTGCACAAACCTCTGGTAATACTCAATTACCATCATATTACCTTGTCGTAAATTGGTAAATTCTCCATGTTTCTCAATATAGAATTGTTCAGTAAGAAAGCGATTTTTAAACTCTCTTTCAAATTCCTCCCAAGGTATATCTGTCGCTTCCTTCTGAGTAATTTTCTTGTATGTGGTCCACCAGTCTCTTGCAGGACCTTCTAAATGAGCCACTGCCCATGTGGTTTTGGATTCAGAACAAAGAGGTTGGATCGCAAAATATCCTTCGGCCTCACTTAGCCAATTGACAATGGTTTCACCATCACCTCTTCCATCAAACTTGGATATATCCAATTTCTTGATTTCCTTTTTCAATTCTTCACCCACTTTCCTCCTCGAGGAACCCTCTGGAAATTCACTTACATTTTTAGCTCCCCTTCTATTAGTCAAATTCTCAATGACTTTTTGTTGTTGGGTGATTAATTCTTGTTGTTGGGTCATCTGTGCCCTTTGTTGATCCATATACTCACTCATTTGAGCTTTTTGAATTTGCATTTGTTCATTCTGTTGATTCAATTGCCCCTGCATCATCTGAATCATTTGAGCCATATTTTCATCATTCTGTGTAGCTCTCGCAGCTACAGGCTCTTTCTCTCTTCTGACCACTCGTCATGGTGTATTGGCAGCTTGCACCCTTTCAGACTCCCTCATGAGTCTTCTTCTTGTTCCCACTCATGGAACTTCTACATTTTCCTCTTGCAGATTTTCACTGGTCCTCCATGAGGTACCCACCATACCTGGCATCAAAAGAGTTATGTCAGAACAGCTATGCATGTTCATTCACCAAGGTTCACAACCTAGGCTCTGATACCAACTGTAACAACCCGGCCTACTCACCGGTTGTTAAAACACACAAACACAAAATTTTTCAATGAGAGCATAAACAAAACTTTCACTTTTACATTATATACCCAACTTAATATTTGTACTAGGCATAAAAGTATCACACTTCAAGATTTCCACCACTACAGTTGGTGTCTTAAGTGCTCGGGACCGGCCAACTTCCTGCAATATTTGCCATAAATAGAACTTTACCCCTCTACGGGTATCTACTATTCTTGGCATGGGGTTTGTCCTTACAGGGCCCATATCACCTGAAAGGAGGAACGCCTTAACTCCCCTATTCCAAAGTCGGGCAAGGATTCACAATCCCGCTCATGACCATGAGAGTCCACCGACTCATACACATTTTAGATAATCACTTTGGAACTGGCGTGTTTATGCCTGTGACTAACCATTGAATTTCTACTAAAGTATAGTCAGGGTTCACCATCGCATGGCTTCTGAACCATATTATTCAGTTACATCTTTGATTGGCGGTAATGTTGCCCATCCCATCTACCGCTGGACTTTTCAACCTCATATACCAGCTCCCTGGTTATGAGTCCTATTGACAATTCCACAATCGAAGCAAGTAGTAAAAATCCTCATGTACCATCCATGTGTTCTAGAGACAATGTCCCATACCATCATCTCTTACTCTCATTAGCGTGGAACCTCTAGTTCAACTCTTGGCTGAATATTGGAACACATATACCCAGTTGCCTACCATCGCTGGCCACCGAAGTTGGGTTAGTGCTATCCTCCTTGATAAGCACTTCATTTGGTATACATAATCACGGTTGCCACCACCACTGGCTATCGGAGATCATTTAGTGCTATCCTTCTCGATAAGCACTTTATATATGTATACATATTCATGGTTGCCACCACCACTGGCTTTCGAAATTCAATTAGTGCTAACCTCCTCGTTAAGCACTAGCTCTCATTGTAGAAATGAAGTCCAATACATATTGACTTCTTTTAAATAACTTTTACCTTCTCTGGCCATGGTTTCTTTTGGGCTGAATGTTTAGTTTAAGCTTGTATTTTTCTTGGTGTTTTTTTTCAATCACATAAACTCAAGTTCTCATAAATATTGAAGTTTCTTCTTTTGCACCTTCATATACTAGAAGATTTGTAATGCTAATTGAAATAATTCTATAGCATCAAACAATCCATTTATTTTCATTCAAAATAAGAATACATAAATTTACAATATAACTCAAAACTCTATTTCATTCCTCAGATAAATGATTATATGAAAAGAATTCCTTAATAACTATTTAAAAATCAATAGTCACATTGATTGTTCTTCTTAAAACTTTCCTAATCAAGCATAGGATTTTTTTAACAATTCTCTAAATCATACTCACGTCTATCATGAGGCCATTTCATCTATCCATATCTAAATCAAAGAATAGCATATGTATTTTCTTTTGGCACTCTATACATTTGTGATTGGACTATCATCTATTTTTAGGCTGTATATAATTTGATTTTCTTTCATATAACAAATATTCCTTAATTTTCCTACAAAATTCCAATGTATCATCCATAAAAAGAACTGACTTCCAACATAATATCCTTTCAGACATTATATAATTTTTTTTAAAACAATAGAGTTCATATTTTACATCATTCAAATATTAGAAAAGCACACGAAATAATTCTTGCAATTCTATGAGGAAATTTTCAATGAGTAATTACATTTCATGACCTGCTGCAGTCATATAAAACTACAAAGGAACACCTCATACGACTTTTCTAATTATGAAAGATCTAATTTTGCATTTAAACAAACTCTACAGGATCAATACAATATTACATCTCAATTTCTTTCACTTTTCTAAGAGATTATAACAGCCACCCATGGCTTTCAAACACTTCTTTATTTTTTCCAGAGAATGCATTGGGTTTATGAGAGTCACTCGTTGTTCTTCCTAGGAAAACGACAATGTTGCCATGACACCATGTGCATATTTTAATACGGCAATATCACCATTGCCATCCTTGAACCACATGTTCAATTACCCGTGCAGACCACCCATCAGGAGAAAGAGTTTAAGGGTGAGAGTATGGGATCAGCTTGGCCATATATGCATCTAAATGCAAATAGTACACATGCAAGCACACATGCTATAGAAAAATCATCCCAGATTTATTTATTTCACATTCTCATAGAATAGACAATCTCTAATCTCGTCTCATACAATTCACAATGCATATTGAACTCTTTCTCATATTTTAATCGATGGATTCTTCTCATTCCATACACAGAGCAACATGAGTTCAATCATAAAGCATGCATGATATCAAACACACAATATGCAAGCATCAAATTCTTTCAATAAAATATTCCCCACACTAAATGCATTGAGCAATTCGATGAACTCATTAAAGTTTCCTCAATCATGCATCACTCAGGCATGCATTTCATCAAGCTCATCTCAGATTTAGAAACACAGTCCTCAACTATGCAATACACAAGCATGCAGGATTCGAATTCACCTTGAATTCAAAAACAACTACTCACTTACATAATATACAGGGCATGCAATTGATAAGCCTTTCTTAAAAAAATAAATCTCTTTGAATTCAAAATAAATATGGCTTCCACGTACGCACAACACAGGCATACAAAATATAGCAACAAATCAGATTTGATGTGTTTCTCTTCTCAGGTATATTTTTTGGCTTATTAAAACTATTTTTATTTTGTTTCATCAAATCATTAACATTGGGTGCTATATTTTCTGGATTTGACCATGTATTGTCATGGAGAAGTTTTCCTCAAACTAACAGTTTCAACTACGACAATACTATAATAGTTTATCACTTAACAACAACAGGGAAAACATATAATTTCCAACAATTTCAGTCATAAGATACATAACACACAGAAGGCATTTTAAAATTAGAGCTCAAGTCTACCTGGTTATACAGCTTCCCACTAACTATTTTTTTTCACTAGCATATTTGCTCCAACGCCGCTCTCCTTGTTCAACACTCCTTCCAACTCTCTCTTCGCATGTCTACCTTCTTCCTTCTCCACTACTCCTTCCTTAATGCTCGATTTTTACGACATGCATCCACTTCACCTCATTATTACTAAAAAAACTTACTCCACTATCCAAAGATGATGCCTCACATGGTTGTTATGCCAAATCATCTCCCCATACACAACCGAATATAAATTTTATTATTTATTTTCCTCCTTTAAATGGAAAGAAAATAAAGTGGACTTACTGATTGTTATCAACATTAATCGTAATGACTTCATAGGCATTATCTCATAAGTTTACATTGTTCATTTAGCTCCATGTAAAAAATTATCAGGAAAATCTTATTAAATATAATTTTTTTTAAAAATTACACATTATTTAAATTATGTTTTATTATATTTATATATATATATATATATATCTTGCAATTCATGAGTTTCTTTCTTCAAAGGGAAACAAGCAACATATCCATGTTTATTATTTATTTATTTTTTTTATATATTTTTCCCATTGAATAAACTTAGCATTGACATTGCACAACAACAAGGACACACAATAAATGCACACAACATCAAAGGATGAATACGAATGCAATAGTGACCTTGTACGAAGTGCAAACACACACAAACTCTAATGCATCAACAGTCAAAATGATTTCATATGCAAATTCTATGGTGGAATTCCATGTATCCACTGGCCAAGGTGCAATGAAGCACAACATCATATCCCACCTACCTAACGCCTTTCAACCTCAGTCTCCATCAGGGGTGGTTACTCTCTTATGCCTCCACGCGTAAACCTATACCTACATCACAAAAACTCAACGCAGTATCACATTCTTCCAAATAAAAAGATATCAAGCAGCAGGGATGTGACAATTATTTGATTACTATGTTTAGTATTTTTCTATATTTTTTCTTTGAATTTTCACTGTCATTTCTTACTTAAGTAAATATTCTTCATATCAATTGGTGTTAGATCCAAGTAATCATAACCTTAGATCTTGATTTCTAAAATATTGTGGCATAATATTCACCCAGATCCCTCTTCTTGGGTTACCAAATATCTAACCTCCTTAAGGGTTTTCACATATTACCCTTGCTAGATCTCTATTCTCTTTTTCTTAGAAATCCAAGCAATTGTGGCCTTGGATTTGGTCTTCTATAAATATTATGGTACAATCTTCACCTAGATACATCATATCAGGTTGCCAAAGATCTAGCCTCCTCAAGGGTTTTCACATATTACCCTTTCTAGATCTCTATTCACTTTTTCTCAAAAAATATCACTCTATTTGCAAGAGCTATATATTCCTCTCTAGTAGTTACATTCATAATATTCTTACACTAATACGAATAATATTTTAAGTACTACAAAATTGAGTGGTCATATGTCAAATTCTATGTAATATTAAAGAATTTATGGCTATTTAAAGTTAGGCTACCAGTACTCTTTTTGCTACGCAAAAATTGTTTTGCCAAAAAAAAAGAAGCAAAGTTTATTTTTAGAAAAAAATGGATGCTTTATTATTTTTAAAAGTTTTTTATTATTAAAGTATTTTATTTTAAAAGAGGGCTTCTTTTATGAATTTGATTTAACTAATTGTGCAATTATGATTGTAAACAGATTGAATTATCTATGAAGTTTGATGCCTTCATTATTTTTCTTCTACATTTTTGAAGTTTTATAGGTAATAATTTACATCCATCCCTTTTTCAAAGGCTCCTAAGTGGAATATCAATCATAAGGATAATTCTAAAGCATTAGTGAATATGAGTACGGTCCACAATTTTTAGCTAAGAGCCATAATTATTTCATGCAATATTTTGTGGCAATATTTCAAGCAATGCTCTAAAATTTAGCAATTCATGTCACTCATCAACCTACAGAGGATAATAAAGTGTATTTGATACTCTCTACTATCAATAATTTTTTTGAGCATTACTTAGATATGAACATCTATGTAGAAGAAAAAACTAAGGTAATCACCTCCACTTAAGCTATAGATGTACTTCTTAATTAGGAATGACAACAATAATTGCCCCTTCTTAAATTACAATACCATTAGTTATTTCAACAGTCATACTCTCAAGTGCAACCATCTCGACACTCCCTACAAAAATTTGGTCATCATCTTCAAATAACATAGGTCAAAGTTCATCAATAATTTTTTTTGATTGATTATAATCACCATTATCATTGCCTTTGTATGCTCCATTAATAATTTTACAACCTCATGTGTAGCCACATATAACCCCTAATGTGCAATAGGTTCCTTCTTGTTTTGAAAAACAACAGTCACATTTGTCCCTATCTATATTTAGCAATAGTAGGATTTGTTCCTACTTTCTCTTAAATAATAGTCGCAATAGCTACCACAACCACAATAATAGATTTCACTACAAGAATGGTCACCAACACAACAACATCCACCACCATAGCACCATGCGCTACCAAAATACTATTCTTATTTATAGCGACAACAACGTCCAAATACCATTAAATAATTGGTCATAAGGGTACACAAATAATCGAAGCACATGGGTCTCTATGCCATTTTTTCATAACCTTTTCCCCTTTATTATAGTAAAGGTGGGGATACAAGCATGAAGGGTCTCTATGCCATATTTTTCATAGCCTTTTTCCCATATTCCAGTAAAAGTGAGGATACTTTCCACTAAATAGGAAAGACAACAACAAGTTTTCCTTCTAGTATGAGAAAACCATCAGTCGGTTCAATAGTCATACTCTCATGTGAAATCATATTGACTTTACCTACAATAATATGGTCATCATCATAAAATAACACAAGATAAATTATAGAAATAATATTCTTTTTGTTGATTATCATCACCATTATCATTGCCTTTGTATGCTTAATTACCAATTTTACAACCTCATGTGCAACCACATATAACCCCTAACATGCAGTAGGTTCCTTCTTGTTTATGAAAACAACCATCATATTTGTCCCTACCTACTCTAGAGCAACACCAATATTTTTTTCTACTTGATCTTAAGCAATAGCCATAGTAGCTATCATAGCCACTAAAGTGGTTTTCACTATAGGCATAGTCACCAACATAACAACAACCTCCACCAGGTTCCTTCTTGTTTGTAACTATGAGCAATAACAATATTTTAATTTTAGTTAATTATTGTGTTTAGAATTTTTTAAAACTAAGAAGCATATCTTAATTTAAAAAGCATTTTTTCTAAAATAAGCATCATTGTACTCCTTTATAAGGATTGGATATGAATAATATAGGATGCATCAATTTTTCATGGAGAAAATCCTCTCTCATTATCTTTTTGTGATTCATATTTGAATTTTCATTGCCATTTCTTACTAAAATAAATCTTTCTCATATCAAATTCTAATTTCGTAAAGTATTTAGCACCATGTAATTCATCCAATGAATAATATATAATAAGGATAATAAACTTAATTTTTATGGTGATCTTGTTGAGAGGTAAAAATTCAAGACAACATGACAAATAATTGTACTCACATCATACTATAACAACTAAAGAGTAATAAGGGATGATGATTGGATGAATAATTCCTTGCTCCAACATTTATTAAACTAGCTTCTTAATTTTAGACTTCTAGGTCTAGGGATAGCAATAAGAATACACATTATGATGTTTATTTTTATAAAGACAAAGTGGATGGTATGATCATGTGTGCACTGAGGAAGATGAACCATGGGATCACTAAATATCTCCTTGTAGTAATTAACAAAATTCTACAACTCTTTAAGAAGACCTAGAAGAAGCTTCTCTAAACACTAAACCTCCATGTAAATGACTTGGGTGAAGAATCTATGATCAAGTTTTTTCAATCTCTTTTCCATGTCATGCAACTAACCACCTTGAAGAGAGAATATTTAATTCCTTGGAGACACATCTCCCATTTATTCTTCTTTCACTTGACATATAATCAATGTAGATTAATAGTAAAATCACCAAGCTGAGATATTCATTGTACTACTAATATGACATTTGCACTACCCACATTCATGGAAACGCTATTGCTTAAGCATGTATAGTCACCCATTTGGATGTTAAACTTATATTATATGACCCACATACTAAGTGATATCCACTTTTATAATCAATACTTAAAATTTGTTCTAATTTAAAAAATTTATATATAGGCCCAAAGACTTTGTTGTTAAAGTTATGTGTGCTTCCTAAAAAATCATATCATTGATTGATTTTTATTTGAGAATCCATAGACATTAGTAGTATGGTGAGCTTAAAGACCCATAATGGCATAAGCAAAACAAATTATGGTACCATCCTCATGTTGAGCCTCACCTATTTAATTTTTTTTTCTCCTACTACGATCAAACTTCATATTTTGAGAATATTGCTCCACCTTCCACTTAAACTTTACATTATTCTTCATAAGCTTGATCTCAGGAATGGTGATAATACCATTTGAAATAGATGAGTCCTAGGGAGTGCTTGTTATTATATAATTTAAGGATATCAAGGGTTCAAGTCATAACAAGGTTAGATATTAGGATCTTGGAGCTTCTATTCTTCCATAAAAGCTATTTGTTGAGAATCCTCAAGAGTATAAGGGGTCGAGCATGTCATTTTTACATTAAATTTTATCCTTAAGACCATGTAAAAGGTTGATACCATCATTATTAAATTCAATTAGTTGGTGTAGGTGAGAACACTTATGAAATATATGCAATACTTAATTATTATGATTTGCTTCGTTTGCATTAGATGAACCACATATGATGTGGAAGATAATTTTACACACCTTCAAAGAAATTGTGAAATTAGGCCATAAAATAGAGGACCATACTTTGTAAATCGTCTGTAACAACTATTTATGAGCATGAAGAACACAAGCTTATACTAAGGGGGGGTGAACAGTATAAGATCAACTTTAAATTTTCTTTCCCAAACAATATTATCTAATATTATCAATGAAAATATTAATAACAGTAATCAAACCAATGAAAAAATCATCACACACAATAGAGACACCAATTTAACGTGGTTCACCCAATGTGGGCTACTCCACAAAGAAAATATTTCTACTAAATTTTCTTAACAAATATTTTTGGAAATCAATTCCCTATTACAATGTTTATGGACCTATGTCCAAATGAGACACCAATCCCATATGCTTTTATTTGAGGTTCTCTCTCCACAGGAGAACTCTTTTCCATTTTCTCTCTTTTCTGGGGCTTGGTCCGGGAGGGAGACCTCTATCTCCTCAACCGGTTCATGGATATCTCTCCATAGAAGAACTCTATCTTCCCATTTTTTTCATAGATCACACTCCATAGGAGTTTTCTTTCCCCTTGATCTAGTTCATGTATATCTATCAATAGGAGAACTCTTTCTCCTTGCTTTGGCTGATGATCTTCTAGAAGACTTATACCCCCATTGCTCTAGCTTGTGGATATCTCTCCATATAAGACCTCCATCCTCACTGACCTGGCTAATGGATCTCTATACACTAGATATTGTTGTCCTCTTTACTCTATCACATCCAAAGTTTACTTTCAACTCTATCTCAAATTTGCACCAAACTCTATCCCAAGTCTAGTACAAATCTGCTATATCTTTACTCATAAATCTAATCACAAATCTACACTAACTTCTATCTCAAATATATCTTCAAGCCTTAACACAAAGCTTGATAAAATCACCAATAAAATTTACTCATATCTGCCCCAAGGCTTAACACAAAGCTTGAACAAATCAATCAAACAATTTTTCTTAGATCTACTCCACGCCTTAACACAAAGCTTGAACAAATCAATCAATCAACTCTACTCAGATTTTCCCTAAGCCTTAACACAAAGCTTGAAAAAATTGATCAATTAACTCTGATCATATATACCTTCAAGTCCTCTCAATAACTTGCTCAATATTCTCTCACGTCTTCACCAAGACTTGCTCAAATCTACCTTCAAGTCCTCTCATGAACTTAATCAATCTGCTCTCAAGTCTTCACCAAGACTTGCTCAAATCTACCTTCAAGTCCTCTCAAGAACTTGCTCAACTCTGCTCTCAAGCCTTCACCAAGACTTGCTCAAATGTAGATTCAAGTCCTCTTAATAACTTTCTCAATCTGCTCTCAAGCCTTCATCAATACTTGCTCAACTCTGCCTTCAAGTATTCTCTAAGACCTTCTCAAATCTATCCTCAAGTCTTCAATTATACTTGCTCAATCTGCTCTCAAGTCTTCAACAAGACTTTACTCAAATATTCTCTAGCACATGCTCAAACCTGCTCTAACACATGCTCAAAACAACTCATAAAATATGCTCAATCAATCTCAAATCTTCCTCACAATGCTATCAAATACCTTATCTAATATTCAAAGTAATTTCTTTAACTTGAAGCAGTTTAGATATATTCTATCCCCAATTCATTACTCTCGAACATATAGAGAATGATGTACTCTATCAAAACTCAATATGTTCTACTCAATCATTGAGTTTTTTTTCTTCCACATGTCTTACTTTTATTGATTTTTTAAATATAGATTCAATCTAGCACATGACACCTATCTTTTTGATCTACACTTATGCTTTCACAAATTTGTTTTCTAATATTTGCACATTCGCTTTTAATATCACTCAAAACTAATGCTCAAGATGTTTCACTCAATCATTCAACCAATTAAACACAACTTGCTCACAAACCCTTATCAAGTATTTTCATACTCCTGCAAACAAAGAGCACAATGTGAGTCTCAAATCCTAACTCATATAATTCTTAATCTCTATCTCAAATGTTCTCTAAACATTCACCAATGAAGCATATAAAAACTCACTCAAATATTTCAACAATGCTTATCAAACAATCCTTTTCATTCCACCTTATGTGTCACAACATTCAATCAAACAATGTTTATGGACCTATGTCCAAATGAGACACCAATCCCATATGCTTTGATTTGTGGTTCTCTCTCCACAGGAGAACTCTTTTCCATTTTCTCTGGTTTGTGGAACTTGATCCAGGAGACCTCTATCTCCTCAAGCTGGTTCATGGATATCTCTCCATAGAAGAACTCTATCTTCCCATTTTGTTCATAGATCACACTCCATAGGAGTTGTCTTTCCCCTTGCTCTAGTTCATGTATATCTATCCATAGGAGAACTCTTTCTCCTTGCTTTGGCTGATGATCTTCTAGAAGACTTATACCCCCATTGCTCTAGCTTGTGGATATCTCTCCACATAAGACCTCCATCCTCACTGACCTGGCTAATGGATCTCTATACACTAGATATTGTTGTCCTCTTTACTCTATCACATCCAAAGTTTACTTTCAACTCTATCTCAAATTTGCACCAAACTCTATCCCAAGTCTAGTACAAATCTGCTATATCTTTGCTCATAAATCTAATCAAAAATCTGCACTAACTTCTATCTCAAATATATCTTCAATCCTTAACACAAAGCTTGATAAAATCACCAATCAACTTTACTCATATCTGCCCCAAGGCTTAACACAAAGCTTCAACAAATCAATCAATCTACTTTTCTTAGATCTACCCCAAGCCTTAACACAAAGCTTGAACAAATCAATCAATCAAATCTAATCAGATTTTCCCTAAGCCTTAACACAAAGCTAGAAAAATTTGATCAATTAACTCTAATCATATATACCTTCAAGTCCTCTCAATAACTTGCTCAATATTCTCTCACGTCTTCACCAAGACTTGCTCAAATCTACCTTCAAGTCCTCTCATGAGCTTAATCAATCTGCTCTCAAGTCTTCACCAAGACTTGCTCAAATATACCTTCAAGTCCTCTCAAGAACTTGCTCAACCTGCTCTCAAGCCTTCACCAAGACTTGCTAAAATGTAGATTCAAGTCCTCTTAATATCTTTCTCAATCTGCTCTCAAGCCTTCATCAAGACTTGCTCAACTCCGCCTTCAAGTATTCTCTAAGACCTTCTCAAATCTATCATCAAGTCTTCTCTTATACATGCTCAATCTGCTCTCAAGTCTTCAACAAGACTTTACTCAAATCTTCTCTAGCACATGCTCAAACCTGCTCTAACACATGCTCAAAACAACTCATAAAATATGCTCAATCAATCTCAAATCTTCCTCACAATGCTATCAAATACCTTATCTAATATTCAAAGTAATTTCTTTAACTTGAAGCAGTTTAGATATATTCTATCCCCAATTCATTACTCTCGAACATATAGAGAATGATGTACTCTATCAAAACTCAATATGTTCTACTCAATCATTGAGTTTTTTTTCTTCCACATGTCTTACTTTTATTGATTTTTTAAATATAGATTCAATCTAGCACATGACACCTATCTTTTTGATCTACACTTATGCTTTCACAAATTTGTTTTCTAATATTTGCACATTCGCTTTTAATATCACTCAAAACTAATGCTCAAGATGTTTCACTCAATCATTCAACCAATTAAACACAACTTGCTCACAAACCCTTATCAAGTATTTTCATACTCCTACAAACAAAGAGCACAATGTGAGTCTCAAATCCTAACTCATATAATTCTTAATCTCTATCTCAAATGTTCTCTAAACATTCACCAATGAAGCATATAAAAACTCACTCAAATATTTCAACAATGCTTATCAAACAATCCTTTTCATTCCACCTTATGTGTCACAACATTCAATCAAACAATGTTTATGGACCTATGTCCAAATGAGACACCAATCCCATATGCTTTGATTTGTGGTTCTCTCTCCACAGGAGAACTCTTTTCCATTTTCTCTGGTTTGTGGAACTTGATCCAGGAGACCTCTATCTCCTCAAGCTGGTTCATGGATATCTCTCCATAGAAGAACTCTATCTTCCCATTTTGTTCATAGATCACACTCTGTAGGAGTTGTCTTTCCCCTTGCTATAGTTCATGTATATCTATCCATAGGAGAACTCTTTCTCCTTGCTTTGGCTGATGATCTTCTAGAAGACTTATACCCCCATTGTTCTAGCTTGTGGATATCTCTCCACATAAGACCTCCATCCTCACTGACCTGGCTAATGGATCTCTATACACTAGATATTGTTGTCCTCTTTACTCTATCACATCCAAAGTTTACTTTCATCTCTATATCAAATTTGCACCAAACTCTATCCCAAGTCTAGTACAAATCTGCTATATCTTTGCTCATAAATCTAATCACAAATTTGCACTAACTTCTATCTCAATTATATCTTTAAGCCTTAACACAAAGCTTGATAAAATCACCAATCAACTTTACTCATATCTGCCCCAAGGCTTAACACAAAGCTTGAACAAATCAATAAATCAACTTTTCTTAGATCTACCCCAAGCCTTAACACAAAGCTTGAACAAATCAATCAATCAACTCTACTCAGATTTTCCCTAAGCCTTAACACAAAGCTTGAAAAAATTGATCAATTAACTCTGATCATATATACCTTCAAGTCCTCTCAATAACTTGCTCAATATTCTCTCACGTCTTCACCAAGAGTTGCTCAAATCTACCTTCAAGTCCTCTCATGAACTTAATCAATCTGCTCTCAAGTCTTCACCAAGACTTGCTCAAATATACCTTCAAGTCCTCTCAAGAACTTGCTCAACCTGCTCTCAAGCCTTCACCAAGACTTGCTAAAATGTAGATTCAAGTCCCCTTAATAACTTTCTCAATCTGCTCTCAAGCCTTCATCAAGACTTGCTCAACTCTGCCTTCAAGTATTCTCTAAGACCTTCTCAAATCTATCATCAAGTCTTCTCTTATACATGCTCAATCTGCTCTCAAGTCTTCAACAAGACTTTACTCAAATCTTCTCTAGCACATGCTCAAACCTGCTCTAACACATGCTCAAAACAACTCATAAAATATGCTCAATCAATCTCAAATCTTCCTCACAATGCTATCAAATACCTTATCTAATATTCAAAGTAATTTCTTTAACTTGAAGCAGTTTAGATATATTCTATCCCCAATTCGTTACTCTCAAACATATAGAGAATGATGTACTCTATCAAAACTCAATATGTTCTACTCAATCATTGAGTTTTTTTTCTTCCACATGTCTTACTTTTATTGATTTTTTAAATATAGATTCAATCTAGCACATGACACCTATCTTTTTGATCTACACTTATGCTTTCACAAATTTGTTTTCTAATATTTGCACATTCGCTTTTAATATCACTCAAAACTAATGCTCAAGATGTTTCACTCAATCATTCAACCAATTAAACACAACTTGCTCACAAACCCTTATCAAGTATTTTCATACTCCTACAAACAAAGAGCACAATGTGAGTCTCAAATCCTAACTCATATAATTCTTAATCTCTATCTCAAATGTTCTCTAAACATTCACCAATGAAGCATATAAAAACTCACTCAAATATTTCAACAATGCTTATCAAACAATCCTTTTCATTCCACCTTATGTGTCACAACATTCAATCAAACAATGTTTATGGACCTATGTCCAAATGAGACACCAATCCCATATGCTTTGATTTGTGGTTCTCTCTCCACAGGAGAACTCTTTTCCATTTTCTCTGGTTTGTGGAACTTGATCCAGGAGACCTCTATCTCCTCAAGCTGGTTCATGGATATCTCTCCATAGAAGAACTCTATCTTCCCATTTTGTTCATAGATCACACTCCATAGGAGTTGTCTTTCCCCTTGCTCTAGTTCATGTATATCTATCCATAGGAGAACTCTTTCTCCTTGCTTTGGCTGATGATCTTCTAGAAGACTTATACCCCCATTGCTCTAGCTTGTGGATATCTCTCCACATAAGACCTCCATCCTCACTGACCTGGCTAATGGATTTCTATACACTAGATATTGTTGTCCTCTTTACTCTATCACATCCAAAGTTTACTTTCAACTCTATCTCAAATTTGCACCAAACTCTATCCCAAGTCTAGTACAAATCTGCTATATCTTTGCTCATAAATCTAATCAAAAATTTGCACTAACTTCTATCTCAAATATATCTTCAAGCCTTAACACAAAGCTTGATAAAATCACCAATCAACTTTACTCATATCTGCCCCAAGGCTTAACACAAAGCTTCAACAAATCAATAAATCTACTTTTCTTAGATCTACCCCAAGCCTTAACACAAAGCTTGAACAAATCAATCAATCAAATCTAATCATATTTTCCCTAAGCCTTAACACAAAGCTAGAAAAAATTGATCAATTAACTCTAATCATATATACCTTCAAGTCCTCTCAATAACTTGCTCAATATTCTCTCACGTCTTCACCAAGACTTGCTCAAATCTACCTTCAAGTCCTCTCATGAGCTTAATCAATCTGCTCTCAAGTCTTCACCAAGACTTGCTCAAATATACCTTCAAGTCCTCTCAAGAACTTGCTCAACTCTGCTCTCAAGCCTTCACCAAGACTTGCTCAAATGTAGATTCAAGTCCCCTTAATAACTTTCTCAATCTGCTCTCAAGCCTTCATCAAGACTTGCTCAACTCAGCCTTCAAGTATTCTCTAAGACCTTCTCAAATCTATCATCAAGTCTTCTCTTATACATGCTCAATCTGCTCTCAAGTCTTCAACAAGACTTTACTCAAATCTTCTCTAGCACATGCTCAAACCTGCTCTAACACATGCTCAAAACAACTCATAAAATATGCTCAATCAATCTCAAATCTTCCTCACAATGCTATCAAATACCTTATCTAATATTCAAAGTAATTTCTTTAACTTGAAGCAGTTTAGATATATTCTATCCCCAATTCGTTACTCTCAAACATATAGAGAATGATGTACTCTATCAAAACTCAATATGTTCTACTCAATCATTGAGTTTTTTTTCTTCCACATGTCTTACTTTTATTGATTTTTTAAATATAGATTCAATCTAGCACATGACACCTATCTTTTTGATCTACACTTATGCTTTCACAAATTTGTTTTCTAATATTTGCACATTCGCTTTTAATATCACTCAAAACTAATGCTCAAGATGTTTCACTCAATCATTCAACCAATTAAACACAACTTGCTCACAAACCCTTATCAAGTATTTTCATACTCCTGCAAACAAAGAGCACAATGTGAGTCTCAAATCCTAACTCATATAATTCTTAATCTCTATCTCAAATGTTCTCTAAACATTCACCAATGAAGCATATAAAAACTCACTCAAATATTTCAACAATGCTTATCAAACAATCCTTTTCATTCCACCTTATGTGTCACAACATTCAATCAAACAATGTTTATGGACCTATGTCCAAATGAGACACCAATCCCATATGCTTTGATTTGTGGTTCTCTCTCCACAGGAGAACTCTTTTCCATTTTCTCTGGTTTGTGGAACTTGATCCAGGAGACCTCTATCTCCTCAAGCTGGTTCATGGATATCTCTCCATAGAAGAACTCTATCTTCCCATTTTGTTCATAGATCACACTCCATAGGAGTTGTCTTTCCCCTTGCTCTAGTTCATGTATATCTATCCATAGGAGAACTCTTTCTCCTTGCTTTGGCTGATGATCTTCTAGAAGACTTATACCCCCATTGCTCTAGCTTGTGGATATCTCTCCACATAAGACCTCCATCCTCACTGACCTGGCTAATGGATTTCTATACACTAGATATTGTTGTCCTCTTTACTCTATCACATCCAAAGTTTACTTTCAACTCTATCTCAAATTTGCACCAAACTCTATCCCAAGTCTAGTACAAATCTGCTATATCTTTGCTCATAAATCTAATCAAAAATCTGCACTAACTTCTATCTCAAATATATCTTCAATCCTTAACACAAAGCTTGATAAAATCACCAATCAACTTTACTCATATCTGCCCCAAGGCTTAACACAAAGCTTCAACAAATCAATCAATCTACTTTTCTTAGATCTACCCCAAGCCTTAACACAAAGCTTGAACAAATCAATCAATCAAATCTAATCAGATTTTCCCTAAGCCTTAACACAAAGCTAGAAAAAATTGATCAATTAACTCTAATCATATATACCTTCAAGTCCTCTCAATAACTTGCTCAATATTCTCTCACGTCTTCACCAAGACTTGCTCAAATCTACCTTCAAGTCCTCTCATGAGCTTAATCAATCTGCTCTCAAGTCTTCACCAAGACTTGCTCAAATATACCTTCAAGTCCTCTCAAGAACTTGCTCAACCTGCTCTCAAGCCTTCACCAAGACTTGCTCAAATGTAGATTCAAGTCCTCTTAATAACTTTCTCGATCTGCTCTCAAGCCTTCATCAAGACTTGCTCAACTCTGCCTTCAAGTATTCTCTAAGACCTTCTCAAATCTATCATCAAGTCTTCTCCTATACATGCTCAATCTGCTCTCAAGTCTTCAACAAGACTTTACTCAAATCTTCTCTAGCACATGCTCAAACCTGCTCTAACACATGCTCAAAACAACTCATAAAATATGCTCAATCAATCTCAAATCTTCCTCACAATGCTATCAAATACCTTATCTAATATTCAAAGTAATTTCTTTAACTTGAAGCAGTTTAGATATATTCTATCCCCAATTCATTACTCTCGAACATATAGAGAATGATGTACTCTATCAAAACTCAATATGTTCTACTCAATCATTGAGTTTTTTTTCTTCCACATGTCTTACTTTTATTGATTTTTTAAATATAGATTCAATCTAGCACATGACACCTATCTTTTTGATCTACACTTATGCTTTCACAAATTTGTTTTCTAATATTTGCACATTCGCTTTTAATATCACTCAAAACTAATGCTCAAGATGTTTCACTCAATCATTCAACCAATTAAACACAACTTGCTCACAAACCCTTATCAAGTATTTTCATACTCCTGCAAACAAAGAGCACAATGTGAGTCTCAAATCCTAACTCATATAATTCTTAATCTCTATCTCAAATGTTCTCTAAACATTCACCAATGAAGCATATAAAAACTCACTCAAATATTTCAACAATGCTTATCAAACAATCCTTTTCATTCCACCTTATGTGTCACAACATTCAATCAAACAATGTTTATGGACTATGTCCAAATGAGACACCAATCCCATATGCTTTGATTTGTGGTTCTCTCTCCACAGGAGAACTCTTTTCCATTTTCTCTGGTTTGTGGAACTTGATCCAGGAGACCTCTATCTCCTCAACTGGTTCATGGATATCTCTCCATAGAAGAACTCTATCTTCCCATTTTGTTCATAGATCACACTCCATAGGAGTTGTCTTTCCCCTTGCTCTAGTTCATGTATATCTATCCATAGGAGAACTCTTTCTCCTTGCTTTGGCTGATGATCTTCTAGAAGACTTATACCCCCATTGCTCTAGCTTGTGGATATCTCTCCACATAAGACCTCCATCCTCACTGACCTGGCTAATGGATTTCTATACACTAGATATTGTTGTCCTCTTTACTCTATCACATCCAAAGTTTACTTTCAACTCTATCTCAAATTTGCACCAAACTCTATCCCAAGTCTAGTACAAATCTGCTATATCTTTGCTCATAAATCTAATCAAAAATCTGCACTAACTTCTATCTCAAATATATCTTCAAGCCTTAACACAAAGCTTGATAAAATCACCAATCAACTTTACTCATATCTGCCCCAAGGCTTAACACAAAGCTTCAACAAATCAATCAATCTATTTTTCTTAGATCTACCCCAAGCCTTAACACAAAGCTTGAACAAATCAATCAATCAAATCTAATCAGATTTTCCCTAAGCCTTAACACAAAGCTAGAAAAAATTGATCAATTAACTCTAATCATATATACCTTCAAGTCCTCTCAATAACTTGCTCAATATTCTCTCACGTCTTCACCAAGACTTGCTCAAATCTACCTTCAAGTCCTCTCATGAGCTTAATCAATCTGCTCTCAAGTCTTCACCAAGACTTGCTCAAATATACCTTCAAGTCCTCTCAAGAACTTGCTCAACCTGCTCTCAAGCCTTCACCAAGACTTGCTCAAATGTAGATTCAAGTCCTCTTAATAACTTTCTCAATCTGCTCTCAAGCCTTCATCAAGACTTGCTCAACTCTGCCTTCAAGTATTCTCTAAGACCTTCTCAAATCTATCATCAAGTCTTCTCTTATACATGCTCAATCTGCTCTCAAGTCTTCAACAAGACTTTACTCAAATCTTCTCTAGCACATGCTCAAACCTGCTCTAACACATGCTCAAAACAACTCATAAAATATGCTCAATCAATCTCAAATCTTCCTCACAATGCTATCAAATACCTTATCTAATATTCAAAGTAATTTCTTTAACTTGAAGCAGTTTAGATATATTCTATCCCCAATTCATTACTCTCGAACATATAGAGAATGATGTACTCTATCAAAACTCAATATGTTCTACTCAATCATTGAGTTTTTTTTCTTCCACATGTCTTACTTTTATTGATTTTTTAAATATAGATTCAATCTAGCACATGACACCTATCTTTTTGATCTACACTTATGCTTTCACAAATTTGTTTTCTAATATTTGCACATTCGCTTTTAATATCACTCAAAACTAATGCTCAAGATGTTTCACTCAATCATTCAACCAATTAAACACAACTTGCTCACAAACCCTTATCAAGTATTTTCATACTCCTGCAAACAAAGAGCACAATGTGAGTCTCAAATCCTAACTCATATAATTCTTAATCTCTATCTCAAATGTTCTCTAAACATTCACCAATGAAGCATATAAAAACTCACTCAAATATTTCAACAATGCTTATCAAACAATCCTTTTCATTCCACCTTATGTGTCACAACATTCAATCAAACAATGTTTATGGACCTATGTCCAAATGAGACACCAATCCCATATGCTTTGATTTGTGGTTCTCTCTCCACAGGAGAACTCTTTTCCATTTTCTCTGGTTTGTGGAACTTGATCCAGGAGACCTCTATCTCCTCAAGCTGGTTCATGGATATCTCTCCATAGAAGAACTCTATCTTCCCATTTTGTTCATAGATCACACTCCATAGGAGTTGTCTTTCCCCTTGCTCTAGTTCATGTATATCTATCCATAGGAGAACTCTTTCTCCTTGCTTTGGCTGATGATCTTCTAGAAGACTTATACCCCCATTGCTCTAGCTTGTGGATATCTCTCCACATAAGACCTCCATCCTCACTGACCTGGCTAATGGATTTCTATACACTAGATATTGTTGTCCTCTTTACTCTATCACATCCAAAGTTTACTTTCAACTCTATCTCAAATTTGCACCAAACTCTATCCCAAGTCTAGTACAAATCTGCTATATCTTTGCTCATAAATCTAATCAAAAATCTGCACTAACTTCTATCTCAAATATATCTTCAAGCCTTAACACAAAGCTTGATAAAATCACCAATCAACTTTACTCATATCTGCCCCAAGGCTTAACACAAAGCTTCAACAAATCAATCAATCTATTTTTCTTAGATCTACCCCAAGCCTTAACACAAAGCTTGAACAAATCAATCAATCAAATCTAATCAGATTTTCCCTAAGCCTTAACACAAAGCTAGAAAAAATTGATCAATTAACTCTAATCATATATACCTTCAAGTCCTCTCAATAACTTGCTCAATATTCTCTCACGTCTTCACCAAGACTTGCTCAAATCTACCTTCAAGTCCTCTCATGAGCTTAATCAATCTGCTCTCAAGTCTTCACCAAGACTTGCTCAAATATACCTTCAAGTCCTCTCAAGAACTTGCTCAACCTGCTCTCAAGCCTTCACCAAGACTTGCTCAAATGTAGATTCAAGTCCTCTTAATAACTTTCTCAATCTGCTCTCAAGCCTTCATCAAGACTTGCTCAACTCTGCCTTCAAGTATTCTCTAAGACCTTCTCAAATCTATCATCAAGTCTTCTCTTATACATGCTCAATCTGCTCTCAAGTCTTCAACAAGACTTTACTCAAATCTTCTCTAGCACATGCTCAAACCTGCTCTAACACATGCTCAAAACAACTCATAAAATATGCTCAATCAATCTCAAATCTTCCTCACAATGCTATCAAATACCTTATCTAATATTCAAAGTAATTTCTTTAACTTGAAGCAGTTTAGATATATTCTATCCCCAATTCATTACTCTCGAACATATAGAGAATGATGTACTCTATCAAAACTCAATATGTTCTACTCAATCATTGAGTTTTTTTTCTTCCACATGTCTTACTTTTATTGATTTTTTAAATATAGATTCAATCTAGCACATGACACCTATCTTTTTGATCTACACTTATGCTTTCACAAATTTGTTTTCTAATATTTGCACATTCGCTTTTAATATCACTCAAAACTAATGCTCAAGATGTTTCACTCAATCATTCAACCAATTAAACACAACTTGCTCACAAACCCTTATCAAGTATTTTCATACTCCTGCAAACAAAGAGCACAATGTGAGTCTCAAATCCTAACTCATATAATTCTTAATCTCTATCTCAAATGTTCTCTAAACATTCACCAATGAAGCATATAAAAACTCACTCAAATATTTCAACAATGCTTATCAAACAATCCTTTTCATTCCACCTTATGTGTCACAACATTCAATCAAACAATGTTTATGGACCTATGTCCAAATGAGACACCAATCCCATATGCTTTGATTTGTGGTTCTCTCTCCACAGGAGAACTCTTTTCCATTTTCTCTGGTTTGTGGAACTTGATCCAGGAGACCTCTATCTCCTCAAGCTGGTTCATGGATATCTCTCCATAGAAGAACTCTATCTTCCCATTTTGTTCATAGATCACACTCCATAGGAGTTGTCTTTCCCCTTGCTCTAGTTCATGTATATCTATCCATAGGAGAACTCTTTCTCCTTGCTTTGGCTGATGATCTTCTAGAAGACTTATACCCCCATTGCTCTAGCTTGTGGATATCTCTCCACATAAGACCTCCATCCTCACTGACCTGGCTAATGGATTTCTATACACTAGATATTGTTGTCCTCTTTACTCTATCACATCCAAAGTTTACTTTCAACTCTATCTCAAATTTGCACCAAACTCTATCCCAAGTCTAGTACAAATCTGCTATATCTTTGCTCATAAATCTAATCAAAAATCTGCACTAACTTCTATCTCAAATATATCTTCAAGCCTTAACACAAAGCTTGATAAAATCACCAATCAACTTTACTCATATCTGCCCCAAGGCTTAACACAAAGCTTCAACAAATCAATCAATCTATTTTTCTTAGATCTACCCCAAGCCTTAACACAAAGCTTGAACAAATCAATCAATCAAATCTAATCAGATTTTCCCTAAGCCTTAACACAAAGCTAGAAAAAATTGATCAATTAACTCTAATCATATATACCTTCAAGTCCTCTCAATAACTTGCTCAATATTCTCTCACGTCTTCACCAAGACTTGCTCAAATCTACCTTCAAGTCCTCTCATGAGCTTAATCAATCTGCTCTCAAGTCTTCACCAAGACTTGCTCAAATATACCTTCAAGTCCTCTCAAGAACTTGCTCAACCTGCTCTCAAGCCTTCACCAAGACTTGCTCAAATGTAGATTCAAGTCCTCTTAATAACTTTCTCAATCTGCTCTCAAGCCTTCATCAAGACTTGCTCAACTCTGCCTTCAAGTATTCTCTAAGACCTTCTCAAATCTATCATCAAGTCTTCTCTTATACATGCTCAATCTGCTCTCAAGTCTTCAACAAGACTTTACTCAAATCTTCTCTAGCACATGCTCAAACCTGCTCTAACACATGCTCAAAACAACTCATAAAATATGCTCAATCAATCTCAAATCTTCCTCACAATGCTATCAAATACCTTATCTAATATTCAAAGTAATTTCTTTAACTTGAAGCAGTTTAGATATATTCTATCCCCAATTCATTACTCTCGAACATATAGAGAATGATGTACTCTATCAAAACTCAATATGTTCTACTCAATCATTGAGTTTTTTTTCTTCCACATGTCTTACTTTTATTGATTTTTTAAATATAGATTCAATCTAGCACATGACACCTATCTTTTTGATCTACACTTATGCTTTCACAAATTTGTTTTCTAATATTTGCACATTCGCTTTTAATATCACTCAAAACTAATGCTCAAGATGTTTCACTCAATCATTCAACCAATTAAACACAACTTGCTCACAAACCCTTATCAAGTATTTTCATACTCCTGCAAACAAAGAGCACAATGTGAGTCTCAAATCCTAACTCATATAATTCTTAATCTCTATCTCAAATGTTCTCTAAACATTCACCAATGAAGCATATAAAAACTCACTCAAATATTTCAACAATGCTTATCAAACAATCCTTTTCATTCCACCTTATGTGTCACAACATTCAATCAAACAATGTTTATGGACCTATGTCCAAATGAGACACCAATCCCATATGCTTTGATTTGTGGTTCTCTCTCCACAGGAGAACTCTTTTCCATTTTCTCTGGTTTGTGGAACTTGATCCAGGAGACCTCTATCTCCTCAAGCTGGTTCATGGATATCTCTCCATAGAAGAACTCTATCTTCCCATTTTGTTCATAGATCACACTCCATAGGAGTTGTCTTTCCCCTTGCTCTAGTTCATGTATATCTATCCATAGGAGAACTCTTTCTCCTTGCTTTGGCTGATGATCTTCTAGAAGACTTATACCCCCATTGCTCTAGCTTGTGGATATCTCTCCACATAAGACCTCCATCCTCACTGACCTGGCTAATGGATTTCTATACACTAGATATTGTTGTCCTCTTTACTCTATCACATCCAAAGTTTACTTTCAACTCTATCTCAAATTTGCACCAAACTCTATCCCAAGTCTAGTACAAATCTGCTATATCTTTGCTCATAAATCTAATCAAAAATCTGCACTAACTTCTATCTCAAATATATCTTCAAGCCTTAACACAAAGCTTGATAAAATCACCAATCAACTTTACTCATATCTGCCCCAAGGCTTAACACAAAGCTTCAACAAATCAATCAATCTACTTTTCTTAGATCTACCCCAAGCCTTAACACAAAGCTTGAACAAATCAATCAATCAAATCTAATCAGATTTTCCCTAAGCCTTAACACAAAGCTAGAAAAAATTGATCAATTAACTCTAATCATATATACCTTCAAGTCCTCTCAATAACTTGCTCAATATTCTCTCACGTCTTCACCAAGACTTGCTCAAATCTACCTTCAAGTCCTCTCATGAGCTTAATCAATCTGCTCTCAAGTCTTCACCAAGACTTGCTCAAATATACCTTCAAGTCCTCTCAAGAACTTGCTCAACCTGCTCTCAAGCCTTCACCAAGACTTGCTCAAATGTAGATTCAAGTCCTCTTAATAACTTTCTCAATCTGCTCTCAAGCCTTCATCAAGACTTGCTCAACTCTGCCTTCAAGTATTCTCTAAGACCTTCTCAAATCTATCATCAAGTCTTCTCTTATACATGCTCAATCTGCTCTCAAGTCTTCAACAAGACTTTACTCAAATCTTCTCTAGCACATGCTCAAACCTGCTCTAACACATGCTCAAAACAACTCATAAAATATGCTCAATCAATCTCAAATCTTCCTCACAATGCTATCAAATACCTTATCTAATATTCAAAGTAATTTCTTTAACTTGAAGCAGTTTAGATATATTCTATCCCCAATTCGTTACTCTCAAACATATAGAGAATGATGTACTCTATCAAAACTCAATATGTTCTACTCAATCATTGAGTTTTTTTTCTTCCACATGTCTTACTTTTATTGATTTTTTAAATATAGATTCAATCTAGCACATGACACCTATCTTTTTGATCTACACTTATGCTTTCACAAATTTGTTTTCTAATATTTGCACATTCGCTTTTAATATCACTCAAAACTAATGCTCAAGATGTTTCACTCAATCATTCAACCAATTAAACACAACTTGCTCACAAACCCTTATCAAGTATTTTCATACTCCTGCAAACAAAGAGCACAATGTGAGTCTCAAATCCTAACTCATATAATTCTTAATCTCTATCTCAAATGTTCTCTAAACATTCACCAATGAAGCATATAAAAACTCACTCAAATATTTCAACAATGCTTATCAAACAATCCTTTTCATTCCACCTTATGTGTCACAACATTCAATCAAACAATGTTTATGGACCTATGTCCAAATGAGACACCAATCCCATATGCTTTGATTTGTGGTTCTCTCTCCACAGGAGAACTCTTTTCCATTTTCTCTGGTTTGTGGAACTTGATCCAGGAGACCTCTATCTCCTCAAGCTGGTTCATGGATATCTCTCCATAGAAGAACTCTATCTTCCCATTTTGTTCATAGATCACACTCCATAGGAGTTGTCTTTCCCCTTGCTCTAGTTCATGTATATCTATCCATAGGAGAACTCTTTCTCCTTGCTTTGGCTGATGATCTTCTAGAAGACTTATACCCCCATTGCTCTAGCTTGTGGATATCTCTCCACATAAGACCTCCATCCTCAATGACCTGGCTAATGGATTTCTATACACTAGATATTGTTGTCCTCTTTACTCTATCACATCCAAAGTTTACTTTCAACTCTATCTCAAATTTGCACCAAACTCTATCCCAAGTCTAGTACAAATCTGCTATATCTTTGCTCATAAATCTAATCAAAAATCTGCACTAACTTCTATCTCAAATATATCTTCAATCCTTAACACAAAGCTTGATAAAATCACCAATCAACTTTACTCATATCTGCCCCAAGGCTTAACACAAAGCTTCAACAAATCAATCAATCTACTTTTCTTAGATCTACCCCAAGCCTTAACACAAAGCTTGAACAAATCAATCAATCAAATCTAATCAGATTTTCCCTAAGCCTTAACACAAAGCTAGAAAAAATTGATCAATTAACTCTAATCATATATACCTTCAAGTCCTCTCAATAACTTGCTCAATATTCTCTCACGTCTTCACCAAGACTTGCTCAAATCTACCTTCAAGTCCTCTCATGAGCTTAATCAATCTGCTCTCAAGTCTTCACCAAGACTTGCTCAAATATACCTTCAAGTCCTCTCAAGAACTTGCTCAACCTGCTCTCAAGCCTTCACCAAGACTTGCTCAAATGTAGATTCAAGTCCTCTTAATAACTTTCTCAATCTGCTCTCAAGCCTTCATCAAGACTTGCTCAACTCTGCCTTCAAGTATTCTCTAAGACCTTCTCAAATCTATCATCAAGTCTTCTCTTATACATGCTCAATCTGCTCTCAAGTCTTCAACAAGACTTTACTCAAATCTTCTCTAGCACATGCTCAAACCTGCTCTAACACATGCTCAAAACAACTCATAAAATATGCTCAATCAATCTCAAATCTTCCTCACAATGCTATCAAATACCTTATCTAATATTCAAAGTAATTTCTTTAACTTGAAGCAGTTTAGATATATTCTATCCCCAATTCATTACTCTCGAACATATAGAGAATGATGTACTCTATCAAAACTCAATATGTTCTACTCAATCATTGAGTTTTTTTTCTTCCACATGTCTTACTTTTATTGATTTTTTAAATATAGATTCAATCTAGCACATGACACCTATCTTTTTGATCTACACTTATGCTTTCACAAATTTGTTTTCTAATATTTGCACATTCGCTTTTAATATCACTCAAAACTAATGCTCAAGATGTTTCACTCAATCATTCAACCAATTAAACACAACTTGCTCACAAACCCTTATCAAGTATTTTCATACTCCTGCAAACAAAGAGCACAATGTGAGTCTCAAATCCTAACTCATATAATTCTTAATCTCTATCTCAAATGTTCTCTAAACATTCACCAATGAAGCATATAAAAACTCACTCAAATATTTCAACAATGCTTATCAAACAATCCTTTTCATTCCACCTTATGTGTCACAACATTCAATCAAACAATGTTTATGGACCTATGTCCAAATGAGACACCAATCCCATATGCTTTGATTTGTGGTTCTCTCTCCACAGGAGAACTCTTTTCCATTTTCTCTGGTTTGTGGAACTTGATCCAGGAGACCTCTATCTCCTCAAGCTGGTTCATGGATATCTCTCCATAGAAGAACTCTATCTTCCCATTTTGTTCATAGATCACACTCCATAGGAGTTGTCTTTCCCCTTGCTCTAGTTCATGTATATCTATCCATAGGAGAACTCTTTCTCCTTGCTTTGGCTGATGATCTTCTAGAAGACTTATACCCCCATTGCTCTAGCTTGTGGATATCTCTCCACATAAGACCTCCATCCTCACTGACCTGGCTAATGGATTTCTATACACTAGATATTGTTGTCCTCTTTACTCTATCACATCCAAAGTTTACTTTCAACTCTATCTCAAATTTGCACCAAACTCTATCCCAAGTCTAGTACAAATCTGCTATATCTTTGCTCATAAATCTAATCAAAAATCTGCACTAACTTCTATCTCAAATATATCTTCAAGCCTTAACACAAAGCTTGATAAAATCACCAATCAACTTTACTCATATCTGCCCCAAGGCTTAACACAAAGCTTCAACAAATCAATCAATCTATTTTTCTTAGATCTACCCCAAGCCTTAACACAAAGCTTGAACAAATCAATCAATCAAATCTAATCAGATTTTCCCTAAGCCTTAACACAAAGCTAGAAAAAATTGATCAATTAACTCTAATCATATATACCTTCAAGTCCTCTCAATAACTTGCTCAATATTCTCTCACGTCTTCACCAAGACTTGCTCAAATCTACCTTCAAGTCCTCTCATGAGCTTAATCAATCTGCTCTCAAGTCTTCACCAAGACTTGCTCAAATATACCTTCAAGTCCTCTCAAGAACTTGCTCAACCTGCTCTCAAGCCTTCACCAAGACTTGCTCAAATGTAGATTCAAGTCCTCTTAATAACTTTCTCAATCTGCTCTCAAGCCTTCATCAAGACTTGCTCAACTCTGCCTTCAAGTATTCTCTAAGACCTTCTCAAATCTATCATCAAGTCTTCTCTTATACATGCTCAATCTGCTCTCAAGTCTTCAACAAGACTTTACTCAAATCTTCTCTAGCACATGCTCAAACCTGCTCTAACACATGCTCAAAACAACTCATAAAATATGCTCAATCAATCTCAAATCTTCCTCACAATGCTATCAAATACCTTATCTAATATTCAAAGTAATTTCTTTAACTTGAAGCAGTTTAGATATATTCTATCCCCAATTCATTACTCTCGAACATATAGAGAATGATGTACTCTATCAAAACTCAATATGTTCTACTCAATCATTGAGTTTTTTTTCTTCCACATGTCTTACTTTTATTGATTTTTTAAATATAGATTCAATCTAGCACATGACACCTATCTTTTTGATCTACACTTATGCTTTCACAAATTTGTTTTCTAATATTTGCACATTCGCTTTTAATATCACTCATAACTAATGCTTAAGATGTTTCACTCAATCATTCAACCAATTAAACACAACTTGCTCACAAACCCTTATCAAGTATTTTCATACTCCTGCAAACAAAGAGCACAATGTGAGTCTCAAATCCTAACTCATATAATTCTTAATCTCTATCTCAAATGTTCTCTAAACATTCACCAATGAAGCATATAAAAACTCACTCAAATATTTCAACAATGCTTATCAAACAATCCTTTTCATTCCACCTTATGTGTCACAACATTCAATCAAACAATGTTTATGGACCTATGTCCAAATGAGACACCAATCCCATATGCTTTGATTTGTGGTTCTCTCTCCACAGGAGAACTCTTTTCCATTTTCTCTGGTTTGTGGAACTTGATCCAGGAGACCTCTATCTCCTCAAGCTGGTTCATGGATATCTCTCCATAGAAGAACTCTATCTTCCCATTTTGTTCATAGATCACACTCCATAGGAGTTGTCTTTCCCCTTGCTCTAGTTCATGTATATCTATCCATAGGAGAACTCTTTCTCCTTGCTTTGGCTGATGATCTTCTAGAAGACTTATACCCCCATTGCTCTAGCTTGTGGATATCTCTCCACATAAGACCTCCATCCTCACTGACCTGGCTAATGGATTTCTATACACTAGATATTGTTGTCCTCTTTACTCTATCACATCCAAAGTTTACTTTCAACTCTATCTCAAATTTGCACCAAACTCTATCCCAAGTCTAGTACAAATCTGCTATATCTTTGCTCATAAATCTAATCAAAAATCTGCACTAACTTCTATCTCAAATATATCTTCAAGCCTTAACACAAAGCTTGATAAAATCACCAATCAACTTTACTCATATCTGCCCCAAGGCTTAACACAAAGCTTCAACAAATCAATCAATCTATTTTTCTTAGATCTACCCCAAGCCTTAACACAAAGCTTGAACAAATCAATCAATCAAATCTAATCAGATTTTCCCTAAGCCTTAACACAAAGCTAGAAAAAATTGATCAATTAACTCTAATCATATATACCTTCAAGTCCTCTCAATAACTTGCTCAATATTCTCTCACGTCTTCACCAAGACTTGCTCAAATCTACCTTCAAGTCCTCTCATGAGCTTAATCAATCTGCTCTCAAGTCTTCACCAAGACTTGCTCAAATATACCTTCAAGTCCTCTCAAGAACTTGCTCAACCTGCTCTCAAGCCTTCACCAAGACTTGCTCAAATGTAGATTCAAGTCCTCTTAATAACTTTCTCAATCTGCTCTCAAGCCTTCATCAAGACTTGCTCAACTCTGCCTTCAAGTATTCTCTAAGACCTTCTCAAATCTATCATCAAGTCTTCTCTTATACATGCTCAATCTGCTCTCAAGTCTTCAACAAGACTTTACTCAAATCTTCTCTAGCACATGCTCAAACCTGCTCTAACACATGCTCAAAACAACTCATAAAATATGCTCAATCAATCTCAAATCTTCCTCACAATGCTATCAAATACCTTATCTAATATTCAAAGTAATTTCTTTAACTTGAAGCAGTTTAGATATATTCTATCCCCAATTCATTACTCTCGAACATATAGAGAATGATGTACTCTATCAAAACTCAATATGTTCTACTCAATCATTGAGTTTTTTTTCTTCCACATGTCTTACTTTTATTGATTTTTTAAATATAGATTCAATCTAGCACATGACACCTATCTTTTTGATCTACACTTATGCTTTCACAAATTTGTTTTCTAATATTTGCACATTCGCTTTTAATATCACTCAAAACTAATGCTCAAGATGTTTCACTCAATCATTCAACCAATTAAACACAACTTGCTCACAAACCCTTATCAAGTATTTTCATACTCCTGCAAACAAAGAGCACAATGTGAGTCTCAAATCCTAACTCATATAATTCTTAATCTCTATCTCAAATGTTCTCTAAACATTCACCAATGAAGCATATAAAAACTCACTCAAATATTTCAACAATGCTTATCAAACAATCCTTTTCATTCCACCTTATGTGTCACAACATTCAATCAAACAATGTTTATGGACCTATGTCCAAATGAGACACCAATCCCATATGCTTTGATTTGTGGTTCTCTCTCCACAGGAGAACTCTTTTCCATTTTCTCTGGTTTGTGGAACTTGATCCAGGAGACCTCTATCTCCTCAAGCTGGTTCATGGATATCTCTCCATAGAAGAACTCTATCTTCCCATTTTGTTCATAGATCACACTCCATAGGAGTTGTCTTTCCCCTTGCTCTAGTTCATGTATATCTATCCATAGGAGAACTCTTTCTCCTTGCTTTGGCTGATGATCTTCTAGAAGACTTATACCCCCATTGCTCTAGCTTGTGGATATCTCTCCACATAAGACCTCCATCCTCACTGACCTGGCTAATGGATTTCTATACACTAGATATTGTTGTCCTCTTTACTCTATCACATCCAAAGTTTACTTTCAACTCTATCTCAAATTTGCACCAAACTCTATCCCAAGTCTAGTACAAATCTGCTATATCTTTGCTCATAAATCTAATCAAAAATCTGCACTAACTTCTATCTCAAATATATCTTCAAGCCTTAACACAAAGCTTGATAAAATCACCAATCAACTTTACTCATATCTGCCCCAAGGCTTAACACAAAGCTTCAACAAATCAATCAATCTACTTTTCTTAGATCTACCCCAAGCCTTAACACAAAGCTTGAACAAATCAATCAATCAAATCTAATCAGATTTTCCCTAAGCCTTAACACAAAGCTAGAAAAAATTGATCAATTAACTCTAATCATATATACCTTCAAGTCCTCTCAATAACTTGCTCAATATTCTCTCACGTCTTCACCAAGACTTGCTCAAATCTACCTTCAAGTCCTCTCATGAGCTTAATCAATCTGCTCTCAAGTCTTCACCAAGACTTGCTCAAATATACCTTCAAGTCCTCTCAAGAACTTGCTCAACCTGCTCTCAAGCCTTCACCAAGACTTGCTCAAATGTAGATTCAAGTCCTCTTAATAACTTTCTCAATCTGCTCTCAAGCCTTCATCAAGACTTGCTCAACTCTGCCTTCAAGTATTCTCTAAGACCTTCTCAAATCTATCATCAAGTCTTCTCTTATACATGCTCAATCTGCTCTCAAGTCTTCAACAAGACTTTACTCAAATCTTCTCTAGCACATGCTCAAACCTGCTCTAACACATGCTCAAAACAACTCATAAAATATGCTCAATCAATCTCAAATCTTCCTCACAATGCTATCAAATACCTTATCTAATATTCAAAGTAATTTCTTTAACTTGAAGCAGTTTAGATATATTCTATCCCCAATTCATTACTCTCGAACATATAGAGAATGATGTACTCTATCAAAACTCAATATGTTCTACTCAATCATTGAGTTTTTTTTCTTCCACATGTCTTACTTTTATTGATTTTTTAAATATAGATTCAATCTAGCACATGACACCTATCTTTTTGATCTACACTTATGCTTTCACAAATTTGTTTTCTAATATTTGCACATTCGCTTTTAATATCACTCAAAACTAATGCTCAAGATGTTTCACTCAATCATTCAACCAATTAAACACAACTTGCTCACAAACCCTTATCAAGTATTTTCATACTCCTGCAAACAAAGAGCACAATGTGAGTCTCAAATCCTAACTCATATAATTCTTAATCTCTATCTCAAATGTTCTCTAAACATTCACCAATGAAGCATATAAAAACTCACTCAAATATTTCAACAATGCTTATCAAACAATCCTTTTCATTCCACCTTATGTGTCACAACATTCAATCAAACAATGTTTATGGACCTATGTCCAAATGAGACACCAATCCCATATGCTTTGATTTGTGGTTCTCTCTCCACAGGAGAACTCTTTTCCATTTTCTCTGGTTTGTGGAACTTGATCCAGGAGACCTCTATCTCCTCAAGCTGGTTCATGGATATCTCTCCATAGAAGAACTCTATCTTCCCATTTTGTTCATAGATCACACTCCATAGGAGTTGTCTTTCCCCTTGCTCTAGTTCATGTATATCTATCCATAGGAGAACTCTTTCTCCTTGCTTTGGCTGATGATCTTCTAGAAGACTTATACCCCCATTGCTCTAGCTTGTGGATATCTCTCCACATAAGACCTCCATCCTCACTGACCTGGCTAATGGATTTCTATACACTAGATATTGTTGTCCTCTTTACTCTATCACATCCAAAGTTTACTTTCAACTCTATCTCAAATTTGCACCAAACTCTATCCCAAGTCTAGTACAAATCTGCTATATCTTTGCTCATAAATCTAATCAAAAATCTGCACTAACTTCTATCTCAAATATATCTTCAAGCCTTAACACAAAGCTTGATAAAATCACCAATCAACTTTACTCATATCTGCCCCAAGGCTTAACACAAAGCTTCAACAAATCAATCAATCTACTTTTCTTAGATCTACCCCAAGCCTTAACACAAAGCTTGAACAAATCAATCAATCAAATCTAATCAGATTTTCCCTAAGCCTTAACACAAAGCTAGAAAAAATTGATCAATTAACTCTAATCATATATACCTTCAAGTCCTCTCAATAACTTGCTCAATATTCTCTCACGTCTTCACCAAGACTTGCTCAAATCTACCTTCAAGTCCTCTCATGAGCTTAATCAATCTGCTCTCAAGTCTTCACCAAGACTTGCTCAAATATACCTTCAAGTCCTCTCAAGAACTTGCTCAACCTGCTCTCAAGCCTTCACCAAGACTTGCTCAAATGTAGATTCAAGTCCTCTTAATAACTTTCTCAATCTGCTCTCAAGCCTTCATCAAGACTTGCTCAACTCTGCCTTCAAGTATTCTCTAAGACCTTCTCAAATCTATCATCAAGTCTTCTCTTATACATGCTCAATCTGCTCTCAAGTCTTCAACAAGACTTTACTCAAATCTTCTCTAGCACATGCTCAAACCTGCTCTAACACATGCTCAAAACAACTCATAAAATATGCTCAATCAATCTCAAATCTTCCTCACAATGCTATCAAATACCTTATCTAATATTCAAAGTAATTTCTTTAACTTGAAGCAGTTTAGATATATTCTATCCCCAATTCATTACTCTCGAACATATAGAGAATGATGTACTCTATCAAAACTCAATATGTTCTACTCAATCATTGAGTTTTTTTTCTTCCACATGTCTTACTTTTATTGATTTTTTAAATATAGATTCAATCTAGCACATGACACCTATCTTTTTGATCTACACTTATGCTTTCACAAATTTGTTTTCTAATATTTGCACATTCGCTTTTAATATCACTCAAAACTAATGCTCAAGATGTTTCACTCAATCATTCAACCAATTAAACACAACTTGCTCACAAACCCTTATCAAGTATTTTCATACTCCTGCAAACAAAGAGCACAATGTGAGTCTCAAATCCTAACTCATATAATTCTTAATCTCTATCTCAAATGTTCTCTAAACATTCACCAATGAAGCATATAAAAACTCACTCAAATATTTCAACAATGCTTATCAAACAATCCTTTTCATTCCACCTTATGTGTCACAACATTCAATCAAACAATGTTTATGGACCTATGTCCAAATGAGACACCAATCCCATATGCTTTGATTTGTGGTTCTCTCTCCACAGGAGAACTCTTTTCCATTTTCTCTGGTTTGTGGAACTTGATCCAGGAGACCTCTATCTCCTCAAGCTGGTTCATGGATATCTCTCCATAGAAGAACTCTATCTTCCCATTTTGTTCATAGATCACACTCCATAGGAGTTGTCTTTCCCCTTGCTCTAGTTCATGTATATCTATCCATAGGAGAACTCTTTCTCCTTGCTTTGGCTGATGATCTTCTAGAAGACTTATACCCCCATTGCTCTAGCTTGTGGATATCTCTCCACATAAGACCTCCATCCTCACTGACCTGGCTAATGGATTTCTATACACTAGATATTGTTGTCCTCTTTACTCTATCACATCCAAAGTTTACTTTCAACTCTATCTCAAATTTGCACCAAACTCTATCCCAAGTCTAGTACAAATCTGCTATATCTTTGCTCATAAATCTAATCAAAAATCTGCACTAACTTCTATCTCAAATATATCTTCAAGCCTTAACACAAAGCTTGATAAAATCACCAATCAACTTTACTCATATCTGCCCCAAGGCTTAACACAAAGCTTCAACAAATCAATCAATCTATTTTTCTTAGATCTACCCCAAGCCTTAACACAAATCTTGAACAAATCAATCAATCAAATCTAATCAGATTTTCCCTAAGCCTTAACACAAAGCTAGAAAAAATTGATCAATTAACTCTAATCATATATACCTTCAAGTCCTCTCAATAACTTGCTCAATATTCTCTCACGTCTTCACCAAGACTTGCTCAAATCTACCTTCAAGTCCTCTCATGAGCTTAATCAATCTGCTCTCAAGTCTTCACCAAGACTTGCTCAAATATACCTTCAAGTCCTCTCAAGAACTTGCTCAACCTGCTCTCAAGCCTTCACCAAGACTTGCTCAAATGTAGATTCAAGTCCTCTTAATAACTTTCTCAATCTGCTCTCAAGCCTTCATCAAGACTTGCTCAACTCTGCCTTCAAGTATTCTCTAAGACCTTCTCAAATCTATCATCAAGTCTTCTCTTATACATGCTCAATCTGCTCTCAAGTCTTCAACAAGACTTTACTCAAATCTTCTCTAGCACATGCTCAAACCTGCTCTAACACATGCTCAAAACAACTCATAAAATATGCTCAATCAATCTCAAATCTTCCTCACAATGCTATCAAATACCTTATCTAATATTCAAAGTAATTTCTTTAACTTGAAGCAGTTTAGATATATTCTATCCCCAATTCATTACTCTCGAACATATAGAGAATGATGTACTCTATCAAAACTCAATATGTTCTACTCAATCATTGAGTTTTTTTTCTTCCACATGTCTTACTTTTATTGATTTTTTAAATATAGATTCAATCTAGCACATGACACCTATCTTTTTGATCTACACTTATGCTTTCACAAATTTGTTTTCTAATATTTGCACATTCGCTTTTAATATCACTCAAAACTAATGCTCAAGATGTTTCACTCAATCATTCAACCAATTAAACACAACTTGCTCACAAACCCTTATCAAGTATTTTCATACTCCTGCAAACAAAGAGCACAATGTGAGTCTCAAATCCTAACTCATATAATTCTTAATCTCTATCTCAAATGTTCTCTAAACATTCACCAATGAAGCATATAAAAACTCACTCAAATATTTCAACAATGCTTATCAAACAATCCTTTTCATTCCACCTTATGTGTCACAACATTCAATCAAACAATGTTTATGGACCTATGTCCAAATGAGACACCAATCCCATATGCTTTGATTTGTGGTTCTCTCTCCACAGGAGAACTCTTTTCCATTTTCTCTGGTTTGTGGAACTTGATCCAGGAGACCTCTATCTCCTCAACTGGTTCATGGATATCTCTCCATAGAAGAACTCTATCTTCCCATTTTGTTCATAGATCACACTCCATAGGAGTTGTCTTTCCCCTTGCTCTAGTTCATGTATATCTATCCATAGGAGAACTCTTTCTCCTTGCTTTGGCTGATGATCTTCTAGAAGACTTATACCCCCATTGCTCTAGCTTGTGGATATCTCTCCACATAAGACCTCCATCCTCACTGACCTGGCTAATGGATTTCTATACACTAGATATTGTTGTCCTCTTTACTCTATCACATCCAAAGTTTACTTTCAACTCTATCTCAAATTTGCACCAAACTCTATCCCAAGTCTAGTACAAATCTGCTATATCTTTGCTCATAAATCTAATCAAAAATCTGCACTAACTTCTATCTCAAATATATCTTCAAGCCTTAACACAAAGCTTGATAAAATCACCAATCAACTTTACTCATATCTGCCCCAAGGCTTAACACAAAGCTTCAACAAATCAATCAATCTATTTTTCTTAGATCTACCCCAAGCCTTAACACAAAGCTTGAACAAATCAATCAATCAAATCTAATCAGATTTTCCCTAAGCCTTAACACAAAGCTAGAAAAAATTGATCAATTAACTCTAATCATATATACCTTCAAGTCCTCTCAATAACTTGCTCAATATTCTCTCACGTCTTCACCAAGACTTGCTCAAATCTACCTTCAAGTCCTCTCATGAGCTTAATCAATCTGCTCTCAAGTCTTCACCAAGACTTGCTCAAATATACCTTCAAGTCCTCTCAAGAACTTGCTCAACCTGCTCTCAAGCCTTCACCAAGACTTGCTCAAATGTAGATTCAAGTCCTCTTAATAACTTTCTCAATCTGCTCTCAAGCCTTCATCAAGACTTGCTCAACTCTGCCTTCAAGTATTCTCTAAGACCTTCTCAAATCTATCATCAAGTCTTCTCTTATACATGCTCAATCTGCTCTCAAGTCTTCAACAAGACTTTACTCAAATCTTCTCTAGCACATGCTCAAACCTGCTCTAACACATGCTCAAAACAACTCATAAAATATGCTCAATCAATCTCAAATCTTCCTCACAATGCTATCAAATACCTTATCTAATATTCAAAGTAATTTCTTTAACTTGAAGCAGTTTAGATATATTCTATCCCCAATTCATTACTCTCGAACATATAGAGAATGATGTACTCTATCAAAACTCAATATGTTCTACTCAATCATTGAGTTTTTTTTCTTCCACATGTCTTACTTTTATTGATTTTTTAAATATAGATTCAATCTAGCACATGACACCTATCTTTTTGATCTACACTTATGCTTTCACAAATTTGTTTTCTAATATTTGCACATTCGCTTTTAATATCACTCAAAACTAATGCTCAAGATGTTTCACTCAATCATTCAACCAATTAAACACAACTTGCTCACAAACCCTTATCAAGTATTTTCATACTCCTGCAAACAAAGAGCACAATGTGAGTCTCAAATCCTAACTCATATAATTCTTAATCTCTATCTCAAATGTTCTCTAAACATTCACCAATGAAGCATATAAAAACTCACTCAAATATTTCAACAATGCTTATCAAACAATCCTTTTCATTCCACCTTATGTGTCACAACATTCAATCAAACAATGTTTATGGACCTATGTCCAAATGAGACACCAATCCCATATGCTTTGATTTGTGGTTCTCTCTCCACAGGAGAACTCTTTTCCATTTTCTCTGGTTTGTGGAACTTGATCCAGGAGACCTCTATCTCCTCAAGCTGGTTCATGGATATCTCTCCATAGAAGAACTCTATCTTCCCATTTTGTTCATAGATCACACTCCATAGGAGTTGTCTTTCCCCTTGCTCTAGTTCATGTATATCTATCCATAGGAGAACTCTTTCTCCTTGCTTTGGCTGATGATCTTCTAGAAGACTTATACCCCCATTGCTCTAGCTTGTGGATATCTCTCCACATAAGACCTCCATCCTCACTGACCTGGCTAATGGATTTCTATACACTAGATATTGTTGTCCTCTTTACTCTATCACATCCAAAGTTTACTTTCAACTCTATCTCAAATTTGCACCAAACTCTATCCCAAGTCTAGTACAAATCTGCTATATCTTTGCTCATAAATCTAATCAAAAATCTGCACTAACTTCTATCTCAAATATATCTTCAAGCCTTAACACAAAGCTTGATAAAATCACCAATCAACTTTACTCATATCTGCCCCAAGGCTTAACACAAAGCTTCAACAAATCAATCAATCTACTTTTCTTAGATCTACCCCAAGCCTTAACACAAAGCTTGAACAAATCAATCAATCAAATCTAATCAGATTTTCCCTAAGCCTTAACACAAAGCTAGAAAAAATTGATCAATTAACTCTAATCATATATACCTTCAAGTCCTCTCAATAACTTGCTCAATATTCTCTCACGTCTTCACCAAGACTTGCTCAAATCTACCTTCAAGTCCTCTCATGAGCTTAATCAATCTGCTCTCAAGTCTTCACCAAGACTTGCTCGAATATACCTTCAAGTCCTCTCAAGAACTTGCTCAACCTGCTCTCAAGCCTTCACCAAGACTTGCTCAAATGTAGATTCAAGTCCTCTTAATAACTTTCTCAATCTCCTCTCAAGCCTTCATCAAGACTTGCTCAACTCTGCCTTCAAGTATTCTCTAAGACCTTCTCAAATCTATCATCAAGTCTTCTCTTATACATGCTCAATCTGCTCTCAAGTCTTCAACAAGACTTTACTCAAATCTTCTCTAGCACATGCTCAAACCTGCTCTAACACATGCTCAAAACAACTCATAAAATATGCTCAATCAATCTCAAATCTTCCTCACAATGCTATCAAATACCTTATCTAATATTCAAAGTAATTTCTTTAACTTGAAGCAGTTTAGATATATTCTATCCCCAATTCATTACTCTCGAACATATAGAGAATGATGTACTCTATCAAAACTCAATATGTTCTACTCAATCATTGAGTTTTTTTTCTTCCACATGTCTTACTTTTATTGATTTTTTAAATATAGATTCAATCTAGCACATGACACCTATCTTTTTGATCTACACTTATGCTTTCACAAATTTGTTTTCTAATATTTGCACATTCGCTTTTAATATCACTCATAACTAATGCTTAAGATGTTTCACTCAATCATTCAACCAATTAAACACAACTTGCTCACAAACCCTTATCAAGTATTTTCATACTCCTGCAAACAAAGAGCACAATGTGAGTCTCAAATCCTAACTCATATAATTCTTAATCTCTATCTCAAATGTTCTCTAAACATTCACCAATGAAGCATATAAAAACTCACTCAAATATTTCAACAATGCTTATCAAACAATCCTTTTCATTCCACCTTATGTGTCACAACATTCAATCAAACAATGTTTATGGACCTATGTCCAAATGAGACACCAATCCCATATGCTTTGATTTGTGGTTCTCTCTCCACAGGAGAACTCTTTTCCATTTTCTCTGGTTTGTGGAACTTGATCCAGGAGACCTCTATCTCCTCAAGCTGGTTCATGGATATCTCTCCATAGAAGAACTCTATCTTCCCATTTTGTTCATAGATCACACTCCATAGGAGTTGTCTTTCCCCTTGCTCTAGTTCATGTATATCTATCCATAGGAGAACTCTTTCTCCTTGCTTTGGCTGATGATCTTCTAGAAGACTTATACCCCCATTGCTCTAGCTTGTGGATATCTCTCCACATAAGACCTCTATCCTCACCTGACCTGGCTAATGGATTTCTATACACTAGATATTGTTGTCCTCTTTACTCTATCACATCCAAAGTTTACTTTCAACTCTATCTCAAATTTGCACCAAACTCTATCCCAAGTCTAGTACAAATCTGCTATATCTTTGCTCATAAATCTAATCAAAAATCTGCACTAACTTCTATCTCAAATATATCTTCAAGCCTTAACACAAAGCTTGATAAAATCACCAATCAACTTTACTCATATCTGCCCCAAGGCTTAACACAAAGCTTCAACAAATCAATCAATCTACTTTTCTTAGATCTACCCCAAGCCTTAACACAAAGCTTGAACAAATCAATCAATCAAATCTAATCAGATTTTCCCTAAGCCTTAACACAAAGCTAGAAAAAATTGATCAATTAACTCTAATCATATATACCTTCAAGTCCTCTCAATAACTTGCTCAATATTCTCTCACGTCTTCACCAAGACTTGCTCAAATCTACCTTCAAGTCCTCTCATGAGCTTAATCAATCTGCTCTCAAGTCTTCACCAAGACTTGCTCAAATATACCTTCAAGTCCTCTCAAGAACTTGCTCAACTCTGCTCTCAAGCCTTCACCAAGACTTGCTCAAATGTAGATTCAAGTCCTCTTAATAACTTTCTCAATCTGCTCTCAAGCCTTCATCAAGACTTGCTCAACTCTGCCTTCAAGTATTCTCTAAGACCTTCTCAAATCTATCATCAAGTCTTCTCTTATACATGCTCAATCTGCTCTCAAGTCTTCAACAAGACTTTACTCAAATCTTCTCTAGCACATGCTCAAACCTGCTCTAACACATGCTCAAAACAACTCATAAAATATGCTCAATCAATCTCAAATCTTCCTCACAATGCTATCAAATACCTTATCTAATATTCAAAGTAATTTCTTTAACTTGAAGCAGTTTAGATATATTCTATCCCCAATTCATTACTCTCGAACATATAGAGAATGATGTACTCTATCAAAACTCAATATGTTCTACTCAATCATTGAGTTTTTTTTCTTCCACATGTCTTACTTTTATTGATTTTTTAAATATAGATTCAATCTAGCACATGACACCTATCTTTTTGATCTACACTTATGCTTTCACAAATTTGTTTTCTAATATTTGCACATTCGCTTTTAATATCACTCAAAACTAATGCTCAAGATGTTTCACTCAATCATTCAACCAATTAAACACAACTTGCTCACAAACCCTTATCAAGTATTTTCATACTCCTGCAAACAAAGAGCACAATGTGAGTCTCAAATCCTAACTCATATAATTCTTAATCTCTATCTCAAATGTTCTCTAAACATTCACCAATGAAGCATATAAAAACTCACTCAAATATTTCAACAATGCTTATCAAACAATCCTTTTCATTCCACCTTATGTGTCACAACATTCAATCAAACAATGTTTATGGACCTATGTCCAAATGAGACACCAATCCCATATGCTTTGATTTGTGGTTCTCTCTCCACAGGAGAACTCTTTTCCATTTTCTCTGGTTTGTGGAACTTGATCCAGGAGACCTCTATCTCCTCAAGCTGGTTCATGGATATCTCTCCATAGAAGAACTCTATCTTCCCATTTTGTTCATAGATCACACTCCATAGGAGTTGTCTTTCCCCTTGCTCTAGTTCATGTATATCTATCCATAGGAGAACTCTTTCTCCTTGCTTTGGCTGATGATCTTCTAGAAGACTTATACCCCCATTGCTCTAGCTTGTGGATATCTCTCCACATAAGACCTCCATCCTCACTGACCTGGCTAATGGATTTCTATACACTAGATATTGTTGTCCTCTTTACTCTATCACATCCAAAGTTTACTTTCAACTCTATCTCAAATTTGCACCAAACTCTATCCCAAGTCTAGTACAAATCTGCTATATCTTTGCTCATAAATCTAATCAAAAATCTGCACTAACTTCTATCTCAAATATATCTTCAATCCTTAACACAAAGCTTGATAAAATCACCAATCAACTTTACTCATATCTGCCCCAAGGCTTAACACAAAGCTTCAACAAATCAATCAATCTACTTTTCTTAGATCTACCCCAAGCCTTAACACAAAGCTTGAACAAATCAATCAATCAAATCTAATCAGATTTTCCCTAAGCCTTAACACAAAGCTAGAAAAAATTGATCAATTAACTCTAATCATATATACCTTCAAGTCCTCTCAATAACTTGCTCAATATTCTCTCACGTCTTCACCAAGACTTGCTCAAATCTACCTTCAAGTCCTCTCATGAGCTTAATCAATCTGCTCTCAAGTCTTCACCAAGACTTGCTCAAATATACCTTCAAGTCCTCTCAAGAACTTGCTCAACCTGCTCTCAAGCCTTCACCAAGACTTGCTCAAATGTAGATTCAAGTCCTCTTAATAACTTTCTCAATCTGCTCTCAAGCCTTCATCAAGACTTGCTCAACTCTGCCTTCAAGTATTCTCTAAGACCTTCTCAAATCTATCATCAAGTCTTCTCTTATACATGCTCAATCTGCTCTCAAGTCTTCAACAAGACTTTACTCAAATCTTCTCTAGCACATGCTCAAACCTGCTCTAACACATGCTCAAAACAACTCATAAAATATGCTCAATCAATCTCAAATCTTCCTCACAATGCTATCAAATACCTTATCTAATATTCAAAGTAATTTCTTTAACTTGAAGCAGTTTAGATATATTCTATCCCCAATTCATTACTCTCGAACATATAGAGAATGATGTACTCTATCAAAACTCAATATGTTCTACTCAATCATTGAGTTTTTTTTCTTCCACATGTCTTACTTTTATTGATTTTTTAAATATAGATTCAATCTAGCACATGACACCTATCTTTTTGATCTACACTTATGCTTTCACAAATTTGTTTTCTAATATTTGCACATTCGCTTTTAATATCACTCAAAACTAATGCTCAAGATGTTTCACTCAATCATTCAACCAATTAAACACAACTTGCTCACAAACCCTTATCAAGTATTTTCATACTCCTGCAAACAAAGAGCACAATGTGAGTCTCAAATCCTAACTCATATAATTCTTAATCTCTATCTCAAATGTTCTCTAAACATTCACCAATGAAGCATATAAAAACTCACTCAAATATTTCAACAATGCTTATCAAACAATCCTTTTCATTCCACCTTATGTGTCACAACATTCAATCAAACAATGTTTATGGACCTATGTCCAAATGAGACACCAATCCCATATGCTTTGATTTGTGGTTCTCTCTCCACAGGAGAACTCTTTTCCATTTTCTCTGGTTTGTGGAACTTGATCCGAGAGAACTCTTTCTCCTCAATTGGTTCATGGATATCTCTCCATAGAAGAACTCTATCTTCCCATTTTGTTCATAGATCACACTCCATAGGAGTTGTCTTTCCCCTTGCTCTAGTTCATGTATATCTATCCATAGGAGAACTCTTTCTCCTTGCTTTGGCTGATGATCTTCTAGAAGACTTATACCCCCATTGCTCTAGCTTGTGGATATCTCTCCACATAAGACCTCCATCCTCACTGACCTGGCTAATGGATTTCTATACACTAGATATTGTTGTCCTCTTTACTCTATCACATCCAAAGTTTACTTTCAACTCTATCTCAAATTTGCACCAAACTCTATCCCAAGTCTAGTACAAATCTGCTATATCTTTGCTCATAAATCTAATCAAAAATCTGCACTAACTTCTATCTCAAATATATCTTCAAGCCTTAACACAAAGCTTGATAAAATCACCAATCAACTTTACTCATATCTGCCCCAAGGCTTAACACAAAGCTTCAACAAATCAATCAATCTACTTTTCTTAGATCTACCCCAAGCCTTAACACAAAGCTTGAACAAATCAATCAATCAAATCTAATCAGATTTTCCCTAAGCCTTAACACAAAGCTAGAAAAAATTGATCAATTAACTCTAATCATATATACCTTCAAGTCCTCTCAATAACTTGCTCAATATTCTCTCACGTCTTCACCAAGACTTGCTCAAATCTACCTTCAAGTCCTCTCATGAGCTTAATCAATCTGCTCTCAAGTCTTCACCAAGACTTGCTCAAATATACCTTCAAGTCCTCTCAAGAACTTGCTCAATCTTGCTCTCAAGCCTTCACCAAGACTTGCTCAAATGTAGATTCAAGTCCTCTTAATAACTTTCTCAATCTGCTCTCAAGCCTTCATCAAGACTTGCTCAACTCTGCCTTCAAGTATTCTCTAAGACCTTCTCAAATCTATCATCAAGTCTTCTCTTATACATGCTCAATCTGCTCTCAAGTCTTCAACAAGACTTTACTCAAATCTTCTCTAGCACATGCTCAAACCTGCTCTAACACATGCTCAAAACAACTCATAAAATATGCTCAATCAATCTCAAATCTTCCTCACAATGCTATCAAATACCTTATCTAATATTCAAAGTAATTTCTTTAACTTGAAGCAGTTTAGATATATTCTATCCCCAATTCATTACTCTCAAACATATAGAGAATGATGTACTCTATCAAAACTCAATATGTTCTACTCAATCATTGAGTTTTTTTTCTTCCACATGTCTTACTTTTATTGATTTTTTAAATATAGATTCAATCTAGCACATGACACCTATCTTTTTGATCTACACTTATGCTTTCACAAATTTGTTTTCTAATATTTGCACATTCGCTTTTAATATCACTCAAAACTAATGCTCAAGATGTCTCACTCAATCATTCAACCAATTAAACACAACTTGCTCACAAACCCTTATCAAGTATTTTCATACTCCTGCAAACAAAGAGCACAATGTGAGTCTCAAATCCTAACTCATATAATTCTTAATCTCTATCTCAAATGTTCTCTAAACATTCACCAATGAAGCATATAAAAACTCACTCAAATATTTCAACAATGCTTATCAAACAATCCTTTTCATTCCACCTTATGTGTCACAACATTCAATCAAACAATGTTTATGGACCTATGTCCAAATGAGACACCAATCCCATATGCTTTGATTTGTGGTTCTCTCTCCACAGGAGAACTCTTTTCCATTTTCTCTGGTTTGTGGAACTTGATCCAGGAGACCTCTATCTCCTCAAGCTGGTTCATGGATATCTCTCAATAGAATAACTCTATCTTCCCATTTTGTTCATAGATCACACTCCATAGGAGTTGTCTTTCCCCTTGCTCTAGTTCATGTATATCTATCCATAGGAGAACTCTTTCTCCTTGCTTTGGGTCGATGATCTTCTAGAAGACTTATCCCATTGCTCTAGCTTGTGGATATCTCTCCACATAAGACCTCCATCCTCACTGACCTGGCTAATGGATTTCTATACACTAGATATTGTTGTCCTCTTTACTCTATCACATCCAAAGTTTACTTTCAACTCTATCTCAAATTTGCACCAAACTCTATCCCAAGTCTAGTACAAATCTGCTATATCTTTGCTCATAAATCTAATCAAAAATCTGCACTAACTTCTATCTCAAATATATCTTCAAGCCTTAACACAAAGCTTGATAAAATCACCAATCAACTTTACTCATATCTGCCCCAAGGCTTAACACAAAGCTTCAACAAATCAATCAATCTACTTTTCTTAGATCTACCCCAAGCCTTAACACAAAGCTTGAACAAATCAATCAATCAAATCTAATCAGATTTTCCCTAAGCCTTAACACAAAGCTAGAAAAAATTGATCAATTAACTCTAATCATATATACCTTCAAGTCCTCTCAATAACTTGCTCAATATTCTCTCACGTCTTCACCAAGACTTGCTCAAATCTACCTTCAAGTCCTCTCATGAGCTTAATCAATCTGCTCTCAAGTCTTCACCAAGACTTGCTCAAATATACCTTCAAGTCCTCTCAAGAACTTGCTCAACCTGCTCTCAAGCCTTCACCAAGACTTGCTCAAATGTAGATTCAAGTCCTCTTAATAACTTTCTCAATCTGCTCTCAAGCCTTCATCAAGACTTGCTCAACTCTGCCTTCAAGTATTCTCTAAGACCTTCTCAAATCTATCATCAAGTCTTCTCTTATACATGCTCAATCTGCTCTCAAGTCTTCAACAAGACTTTACTCAAATCTTCTCTAGCACATGCTCAAACCTGCTCTAACACATGCTCAAAACAACTCATAAAATATGCTCAATCAATCTCAAATCTTCCTCACAATGCTATCAAATACCTTATCTAATATTCAAAGTAATTTCTTTAACTTGAAGCAGTTTAGATATATTCTATCCCCAATTCATTACTCTCGAACATATAGAGAATGATGTACTCTATCAAAACTCAATATGTTCTACTCAATCATTGAGTTTTTTTTCTTCCACATGTCTTACTTTTATTGATTTTTTAAATATAGATTCAATCTAGCACATGACACCTATCTTTTTGATCTACACTTATGCTTTCACAAATTTGTTTTCTAATATTTGCACATTCGCTTTTAATATCACTCAAAACTAATGCTCAAGATGTTTCACTCAATCATTCAACCAATTAAACACAACTTGCTCACAAACCCTTATCAAGTATTTTCATACTCCTGCAAACAAAGAGCACAATGTGAGTCTCAAATCCTAACTCATATAATTCTTAATCTCTATCTCAAATGTTCTCTAAACATTCACCAATGAAGCATATAAAAACTCACTCAAATATTTCAACAATGCTTATCAAACAATCCTTTTCATTCCACCTTATGTGTCACAACATTCAATCAAACAATGTTTATGGACCTATGTCCAAATGAGACACCAATCCCATATGCTTTGATTTGTGGTTCTCTCTCCACAGGAGAACTCTTTTCCATTTTCTCTGGTTTGTGGAACTTGATCCAGGAGACCTCTATCTCCTCAAACTGGTTCATGGATATCTCTCCATAGAAGAACTCTATCTTCCCATTTTGTTCATAGATCACACTCCATAGGAGTTGTCTTTCCCCTTGCTCTAGTTCATGTATATCTATCCATAGGAGAACTCTTTCTCCTTGCTTTGGCTGATGATCTTCTAGAAGACTTATACCCCCATTGCTCTAGCTTGTGGATATCTCTCCACATAAGACCTCCATCCTCACTGACCTGGCTAATGGATTTCTATACACTAGATATTGTTGTCCTCTTTACTCTATCACATCCAAAGTTTACTTTCAACTCTATCTCAAATTTGCACCAAACTCTATCCCAAGTCTAGTACAAATCTGCTATATCTTTGCTCATAAATCTAATCAAAAATCTGCACTAACTTCTATCTCAAATATATCTTCAAGCCTTAACACAAAGCTTGATAAAATCACCAATCAACTTTACTCATATCTGCCCCAAGGCTTAACACAAAGCTTCAACAAATCAATCAATCTACTTTTCTTAGATCTACCCCAAGCCTTAACACAAAGCTTGAACAAATCAATCAATCAAATCTAATCAGATTTTCCCTAAGCCTTAACACAAAGCTAGAAAAAATTGATCAATTAACTCTAATCATATATACCTTCAAGTCCTCTCAATAACTTGCTCAATATTCTCTCACGTCTTCACCAAGACTTGCTCAAATCTACCTTCAAGTCCTCTCATGAGCTTAATCAATCTGCTCTCAAGTCTTCACCAAGACTTGCTCAAATATACCTTCAAGTCCTCTCAAGAACTTGCTCAACCTGCTCTCAAGCCTTCACCAAGACTTGCTCAAATGTAGATTCAAGTCCTCTTAATAACTTTCTCAATCTGCTCTCAAGCCTTCATCAAGACTTGCTCAACTCTGCCTTCAAGTATTCTCTAAGACCTTCTCAAATCTATCATCAAGTCTTCTCTTATACATGCTCAATTTGCTCTCAAGTCTTCAACAAGACTTTACTCAAATCTTCTCTAGCACATGCTCAAACCTGCTCTAACACATGCTCAAAACAACTCATAAAATATGCTCAATCAATCTCAAATCTTCCTCACAATGCTATCAAATACCTTATCTAATATTCAAAGTAATTTCTTTAACTTGAAGCAGTTTAGATATATTCTATCCCCAATTCATTACTCTCGAACATATAGAGAATGATGTACTCTATCAAAACTCAATATGTTCTACTCAATCATTGAGTTTTTTTTCTTCCACATGTCTTACTTTTATTGATTTTTTAAATATAGATTCAATCTAGCACATGACACCTATCTTTTTGATCTACACTTATGCTTTCACAAATTTGTTTTCTAATATTTGCACATTCGCTTTTAATATCACTCAAAACTAATGCTCAAGATGTTTCACTCAATCATTCAACCAATTAAACACAACTTGCTCACAAACCCTTATCAAGTATTTTCATACTCCTGCAAACAAAGAGCACAATGTGAGTCTCAAATCCTAACTCATATAATTCTTAATCTCTATCTCAAATGTTCTCTAAACATTCACCAATGAAGCATATAAAAACTCACTCAAATATTTCAACAATGCTTATCAAACAATCCTTTTCATTCCACCTTATGTGTCACAACATTCAATCAAACAATGTTTATGGACCTATGTCCAAATGAGACACCAATCCCATATGCTTTGATTTGTGGTTCTCTCTCCACAGGAGAACTCTTTTCCATTTTCTCTGGTTTGTGGAACTTGATCCAGGAGACCTCTATCTCTTCAAGCTGGTTCATGGATATCTCTCCATAGAAGAACTCTATCTTCCCATTTTGTTCATAGATCACACTCCATAGGAGTTGTCTTTCCCCTTGCTCTAGTTCATGTATATCTATCCATAGGAGAACTCTTTCTCCTTGCTTTGGCTGATGATCTTCTAGAAGACTTATACCCCCATTGCTCTAGCTTGTGGATATCTCTCCACATAAGACCTCCATCCTCACTGACCTGGCTAATGGATTTCTATACACTAGATATTGTTGTCCTCTTTACTCTATCACATCCAAAGTTTACTTTCAACTCTATCTCAAATTTGCACCAAACTCTATCCCAAGTCTAGTACAAATCTGCTATATCTTTGCTCATAAATCTAATCAAAAATCTGCACTAACTTCTATCTCAAATATATCTTCAAGCCTTAACACAAAGCTTGATAAAATCACCAATCAACTTTACTCATATCTGCCCCAAGGCTTAACACAAAGCTTCAACAAATCAATCAATCTATTTTTCTTAGATCTACCCCAAGCCTTAACACAAAGCTTGAACAAATCAATCAATCAAATCTAATCAGATTTTCCCTAAGCCTTAACACAAAGCTAGAAAAAATTGATCAATTAACTCTAATCATATATACCTTCAAGTCCTCTCAATAACTTGCTCAATATTCTCTCACGTCTTCACCAAGACTTGCTCAAATCTACCTTCAAGTCCTCTCATGAGCTTAATCAATCTGCTCTCAAGTCTTCACCAAGACTTGCTCAAATATACCTTCAAGTCCTCTCAAGAACTTGCTCAACCTGCTCTCAAGCCTTCACCAAGACTTGCTCAAATGTAGATTCAAGTCCTCTTAATAACTTTCTCAATCTGCTCTCAAGCCTTCATCAAGACTTGCTCAACTCTGCCTTCAAGTATTCTCTAAGACCTTCTCAAATCTATCATCAAGTCTTCTCTTATACATGCTCAATCTGCTCTCAAGTCTTCAACAAGACTTTACTCAAATCTTCTCTAGCACATGCTCAAACCTGCTCTAACACATGCTCAAAACAACTCATAAAATATGCTCAATCAATCTCAAATCTTCCTCACAATGCTATCAAATACCTTATCTAATATTCAAAGTAATTTCTTTAACTTGAAGCAGTTTAGATATATTCTATCCCCAATTCATTACTCTCGAACATATAGAGAATGATGTACTCTATCAAAACTCAATATGTTCTACTCAATCATTGAGTTTTTTTTCTTCCACATGTCTTACTTTTATTGATTTTTTAAATATAGATTCAATCTAGCACATGACACCTATCTTTTTGATCTACACTTATGCTTTCACAAATTTGTTTTCTAATATTTGCACATTCGCTTTTAATATCACTCAAAACTAATGCTCAAGATGTTTCACTCAATCATTCAACCAATTAAACACAACTTGCTCACAAACCCTTATCAAGTATTTTCATACTCCTGCAAACAAAGAGCACAATGTGAGTCTCAAATCCTAACTCATATAATTCTTAATCTCTATCTCAAATGTTCTCTAAACATTCACCAATGAAGCATATAAAAACTCACTCAAATATTTCAACAATGCTTATCAAACAATCCTTTTCATTCCACCTTATGTGTCACAACATTCAATCAAACAATGTTTATGGACCTATGTCCAAATGAGACACCAATCCCATATGCTTTGATTTGTGGTTCTCTCTCCACAGGAGAACTCTTTTCCATTTTCTCTGGTTTGTGGAACTTGATCCAGGAGACCTCTATCTCCTCAAGCTGGTTCATGGATATCTCTCCATAGAAGAACTCTATCTTCCCATTTTGTTCATAGATCACACTCCATAGGAGTTGTCTTTCCCCTTGCTCTAGTTCATGTATATCTATCCATAGGAGAACTCTTTCTCCTTGCTTTGGCTGATGATCTTCTAGAAGACTTATACCCCCATTGCTCTAGCTTGTGGATATCTCTCCACATAAGACCTCCATCCTCACTGACCTGGCTAATGGATTTCTATACACTAGATATTGTTGTCCTCTTTACTCTATCACATCCAAAGTTTACTTTCAACTCTATCTCAAATTTGCACCAAACTCTATCCCAAGTCTAGTACAAATCTGCTATATCTTTGCTCATAAATCTAATCAAAAATCTGCACTAACTTCTATCTCAAATATATCTTCAAGCCTTAACACAAAGCTTGATAAAATCACCAATCAACTTTACTCATATCTGCCCCAAGGCTTAACACAAAGCTTCAACAAATCAATCAATCAACTTTTCTTAGATCTACCCCAAGCCTTAACACAAAGCTTGAACAAATCAATCAATCAAATCTAATCAGATTTTCCCTAAGCCTTAACACAAAGCTAGAAAAAATTGATCAATTAACTCTGATCATATATACCTTCAAGTCCTCTCAATAACTTGCTCAATATTCTCTCACGTCTTCACCAAGACTTGCTCAAATCTACCTTCAAGTCCTCTCATGAGCTTAATCAATCTGCTCTCAAGTCTTCACCAAGACTTGCTCAAATATACCTTCAAGTCCTCTCAAGAACTTGCTCAACCTGCTCTCAAGCCTTCACCAAGACTTGCTCAAATGTAGATTCAAGTCCTCTTAATAACTTTCTCAATCTGCTCTCAAGCCTTCATCAAGACTTGCTCAACTCTGCCTTCAAGTATTCTCTAAGACCTTCTCAAATCTATCATCAAGTCTTCTCTTATACATGCTCAATCTGCTCTCAAGTCTTCAACAAGACTTTACTCAAATCTTCTCTAGCACATGCTCAAACTTGCTCTAACACATGCTCAAAACAACTCATAAAATATGCTCAATCAATCTCAAATCTTCCTCACAATGCTATCAAATACCTTATCTAATATTCAAAGTAATTTCTTTAACTTGAAGCAGTTTAGATATATTCTATCCCCAATTCATTACTCTCGAACATATAGAGAATGATGTACTCTATCAAAACTCAATATGTTCTACTCAATCATTGAGTTTTTTTTCTTCCACATGTCTTACTTTTATTGATTTTTTAAATATAGATTCAATCTAGCACATGACACCTATCTTTTTGATCTACACTTATGCTTTCACAAATTTGTTTTCTAATATTTGCACATTCGCTTTTAATATCACTCAAAACTAATGCTCAAGATGTTTCACTCAATCATTCAACCAATTAAACACAACTTGCTCACAAACCCTTATCAAGTATTTTCATACTCCTGCAAACAAAGAGCACAATGTGAGTCTCAAATCCTAACTCATATAATTCTTAATCTCTATCTCAAATGTTCTCTAAACATTCACCAATGAAGCATATAAAAACTCACTCAAATATTTCAACAATGCTTATCAAACAATCCTTTTCATTCCACCTTATGTGTCACAACATTCAATCAAACAATGTTTATGGACCTATGTCCAAATGAGACACCAATCCCATATGCTTTGATTTGTGGTTCTCTCTCCACAGGAGAACTCTTTTCCATTTTCTCTGGTTTGTGGAACTTGATCCAGGAGACCTCTATCTCCTCAAGCTGGTTCATGGATATCTCTCCATAGAAGAACTCTATCTTCCCATTTTGTTCATAGATCACACTCCATAGGAGTTGTCTTTCCCCTTGCTCTAGTTCATGTATATCTATCCATAGGAGAACTCTTTCTCCTTGCTTTGGCTGATGATCTTCTAGAAGACTTATACCCCCATTGCTCTAGCTTGTGGATATCTCTCCACATAAGACCTCCATCCTCACTGACACTGGCTAATGGATCTCTATACACTAGATATTGTTGTCCTCTTTACTCTATCACATCCAAAGTTTACTTTCAACTCTATCTCAAATTTGCACCAAACTCTATCCCAAGTCTAGTACAAATCTGCTATATCTTTGCTCATAAATCTAATCAAAAATCTGCACTAACTTCTATCTCAAATATATCTTCAAGCCTTAACACAAAGCTTGATAAAATCACCAATCAACTTTACTCATATCTGCCCCAAGGCTTAACACAAAGCTTCAACAAATCAATCAATCTATTTTTCTTAGATCTACCCCAAGCCTTAACACAAAGCTTGAACAAATCAATCAATCAAATCTACTCAGATTTTCCCTAAGCCTTAACACAAAGCTAGAAAAAAATGATCAATTAACTCTAATCATATATACCTTCAAGTCCTCTCAATAACTTGCTCAATATTCTCTCACGTCTTCACCAAGACTTGCTCAAATCTACCTTCAAGTCCTCTCATGAGCTTAATCAATCTGCTCTCAAGTCTTCACCAAGACTTGCTCAAATATACCTTCAAGTCCTCTCAAGAACTTGCTCAACCTGCTCTCAAGCCTTCACCAAGACTTGCTCAAATGTAGATTCAAGTCCTCTTAATAACTTTCTCAATCTGCTCTCAAGCCTTCATCAAGACTTGCTCAACTCTGCCTTCAAGTATTCTCTAAGACCTTCTCAAATCTATCCTCAAGTCTTCTCTTATACATGCTCAATCTGCTCTCAAGTCTTCAACAAGACTTTACTCAAATCTTCTCTAGCACTGCTCACCTTGTATTTTTTTTTTTTTTTAGTTCAACAAGCTACTCAAATCTTCTCTAGCACATGCTCAAACCTGCTCTAACACATGCTCAAAACCACTCATAAAATATGCTCAATCAATCTCAAATATTCCTCCCAATGCTATCAAATGCCTTATCTAATATTCAAAGTAATTTCTTTAACTTGAAGCAGTTTAGATATATTCTATCCCCAATTCATTACTCTCGAACATATAGAGAATGATGTACTCTATCAAAACTCAATATGTTCTACTCAATCATTGAGTTTTTTTTCTTCCACATGTCTTACTTTTATTGATTTTTTAAATATAGATTCAATCTAGCACATGACACCTATCTTTTTGATCTACACTTATGCTTTCACAAATTTGTTTTCTAATATTTGCACATTCGCTTTTAATATCACTCAAAACTAATGCTCAAGATGTTTCACTCAATCATTCAACCAATTAAACACAACTTTCTCACAAACCCTTATCAAGTATTTTCATACTCTTGCAAACAAAGAGCACAATGTGAGTCTCAAATCCTAACTCATATAATTCTTAATCTCTATCTCAAATGTTCTCTAAACATTCACCAATGAAGCATATAAAAACTCACTCAAATATTTCAACAATGCTTATCAAACAATCCTTTTCATTCCACCTTATGTGTCACAGCATTCAATCCAACAATGTTTATGGACCTATGTCCAAATGAGACACCAATCCCATATGCTTTGATTTGTGGTTCTCTCTCCATAGGAGAACTCTTTTCCATTTTCTCTGGTTTGTGGAACTTGATCCAGGAGACCTCTATCTCCTCAACTGGTTCATGGATATCTCTCCATAAAACTCTATCTTCCTATTTGGTTCATAGATCACACTCCATAGGAGTTGTCTTTCCCCCTTGCTCTAGTTCATGTATATCTATCCATAGGAGAACTCTTTCTCCTTGCTTTGGTTGATGATCTTCTAGAAGACTTATACCCCCATTGCTCTAGCTAGTGGATATCTCTCCACATAAGACCTCCATCCTCACTGACCTGGCTAATGGATCTCTATACACTAGATATTGTTGTCCTCTTTACTCTATCACATCCAAAGTTTACTTTCAACTCTATCTCAAATTTGCACCAAACTCTATCCCAAGTCTAGTACAAATTTGCTCTATCTTTGCTCATAAATCTAATCACAAATCTGCACTAACTTCTATCTCAAATATATCTTCAAGCCTTAACACAAAGCTTGATAAAATCACCAATCAACTTTACTCATATCTGCCCCAAGGCTTAACACAAAGCTTGAACAAATCAATCAATCAACTTTTCTTAGATCTACCCCAAGCCTTAACACAAGAGCTTGAACAAATCAATCAATCAATGCTACTCAGATTTTCCCTAAGCCTTAACACAAAGCTTGAAAAAATTGATCAATTAACTCTGATCATATATACCTTCAAGTCCTCTCAATAACTTGCTCAATATTCTCTCACGTCTTCACCAAGAGTTGCTCAAATCTACCTTCAAGTCCTCTCATGAACTTAATCAATCTGCTCTCAAGTCTTCACCAAGACTTGCTCAAATATACCTTCAAGTCCTCTCAAGAGCTTGCTCAACCTGCTCTCAAGCCTTCACCAAGACTTGCTCAAATGTAGATTCAAGTCCTCTTAATAACTTTCTCAATCTCCTCTCAAGCCTTCATCAAGACTTGCTCAACTCCGCCTTCAAGTATTCTCTAAGACCTTCTCAAATCTATCCTCAAGTCTTCTCTTATAAATGCTCAATCTGCTCTCAAGTCTTCAACAAGACTTTACTCAAATCTTCTCTAGCACATGCTCAAACCTGCTCTAACACATGCTCAAAACAACTCATAAAATATGCTCAATCAATCTCAAATCTTCCTCACAATGCTATCAAATACCTTATCTAATATTCAAAGTAATTTCTTTAACTTGAAGCAGTTTAGATATATTCTATCCCAAATTCGTTACTCTCCAACATATAGAGAATGATGTACTCTATCAAAACTCAATATGTTCTACTCAATCATTGAGTTTTTTTTCTTCCACATGTCTTACTTTTATTGATTTTTTAAATATAGATTAAATCTAGCACATGACACATATCTTTTTGATCTACTCTTATGCTTTCACAAATTTGTTTTCTAATATTTGCACATTCGCTTTTAATATCACTCAAAACTAATGCTCAAGATGTTTCACTCAATCATTCAACCAATTAAACACAACTTGCTCACAAACCCTTAACAAGTATTTTCATACTCCTGCAAACAAAGAGCACAATGTGAGTCTCAAATCCTAACTCATATAATTCTTAATCTCTATCTCAAATGTTCTCTAAACATTCACCAATGAAGCATATAAAAACTCACTCAAATATTTCAACAATGCTTATCAAACAATCCTTTTCATTCCACCTTATGTGTCACAACATTCAATCAAACAATGTTTATGGACCTATGTCCAAATGAGACACCAATCCCATATGCTTTGATTTGTGGTTCTCTCTCCACAGGAGAACTCTTTTCCATTTTCTCTGGTTTGTGGAACTTGATCCAGGAGACCTCTATCTCCTCAAGCTGGTTCATGGATATCTCTCCATAGAAGAACTCTATCTTCCCATTTTGTTCATAGATCACACTCCATAGGAGTTGTCTTTCCCCTTGCTCTAGTTCATGTATATCTATCCATAGGAGAACTCTTTCTCCTTGCTTTGGCTGATGATCTTCTAGAAGACTTATACCCCCATTGCTCTAGCTTGTGGATATCTCTCCACATAAGACCTCCATCCTCACTGACCTGGCTAATGGATCTCTATACACTAGATATTGTTGTCCTCTTTACTCTATCACATCCAAAGTTTACTTTCAACTCTATCTCAAATTTGCACCAAACTCTATCCCAAGTCTAGTACAAATCTGCTATATCTTTGCTCATAAATCTAATCAAAAATCTGCACTAACTTCTATCTCAAATATATCTTCAAGCCTTAACACAAAGCTTGATAAAATCACCAATCAACTTTACTCATATCTGCCCCAAGGCTTAACACAAAGCTTGAACAAATCAATCAATCAACTTTTCTTAGATCTACTCCAAGCCTTAACACAAAGCTTGAACAAATCAATCAATCAACTCTACTCAGATTTTCCCTAAGCCTTAACACAAAGCTTGAAAAAATTGATCAATTAACTCTGATCATATATACCTTCAAGTCCTCTCAATAACTTGCTCAATATTCTCTCACGTCTTCACCAAGACTTGCTCAAATCTACCTTCAAGTCCTCTCATGAACTTAATCAATCTGCTCTCAAGTCTTCACCAAGACTTGCTCAAATATACCTTCAAGTCCTCTCAAGAACTTGCTCAACCTGCTCTCAAGCCTTCACCAAGACTTGCTCAAATGTAGATTCAAGTCCTCTTAATAACTTTCTCAATCTGCTCTCAAGACTTCATCAAGACTTGCTCAACTAAGACCTTCTCAAATCTATCCTCAAGTCTTCTCTTATAAATGCTCAATCTGCTCTCAAGTCTTCAACAAGACTTTACTCAAATCTTCTCTAGCACATGCTCAAACCTGCTCTAACACATGCTCAAAACAACTCATAAAATATGCTCAATCAATCTCAAATCTTCCTCACAATGCTATCAAATACCTTATCTAATATTCAAAGTAATTTCTTTAACTTGAAGCAGTTTAGATATATTCTATCCCAAATTCGTTACTCTCGAACATATAGAGAATGATGTACTCTATCAAAACTCAATATGTTCTACTCAATCATTGAGTTTTTTTTCTTCCACATGTCTTACTTTTATTGATTTTTTAAATATAGATTCAATCTAGCACATGACACCTATATTTTTGATCTACACTTATGCTTTCACAAATTTGTTTTCTAATATTTGCACATTCGCTTTTAATATCACTCAAAACTAATGCTCAAGATGTTTCACTCAATCATTCAACCAATTAAACACAACTTGCTCACAAACCCTTAACAAGTATTTTCATACTCCTGCAAACAAAGAGCACAATGTGAGTCTCAAATCCTAACTCATATAATTCTTAATCTCTATCTCAAATGTTCTCTAAACATTCACCAATGAAGCATATAAAAACTCACTCAAATATTTCAACAATGCTTATCAAACAATCCTTTTCATTCCACCTTATGTGTCACAGCATTCAATCCAACAATGTTTATGGACCTATGTCCAAATGAGACACCAATCCCATATGCTTTGATTTGTGGTTCTCTCTCCACAAAAGAACTCTTTTCCATTTTCTCTGGTTTGTGGAACTTGATCCAGGAGACCTCTATCTCCTCAACTGGTTCATGGATATCTCTCCATAGAAGAACTCTATCTTCCCATTTTGTTCATAGATCACACTCCATAGGAGTTGTCTTTCCCCTTGCTCTATTTCATGTATATCTATCCATAGGAGAACTCTTTCTCCTTGCTTTGGCTGATGATCTTCTAGAAGACTTATACCCCTATTGCTCTAGCTTGTGGATATCTCTCCACATAAGACCTCCATCCTCACTAACCTGGCTAATGGATATCTATACACTAGATATTGTTGTCCTCTTTACTCTATCACATCCAAAGTTTACTTTCAACTCTATCTCAAATTTGCACCAAACTCTATCCCAAGTCTAGTACAAATCTGCTATATCTTTGTTCATATATCTAATCACAAATCTGCACTAACTTCTATCTCAAATATATCTTCAATCCTTAACAAAAAGCTTGGTAAAATCACCAATCAAATTTACTCATATCTGCCCCAAGGCTTAACACAAAGCTTGAACAAATCAATCAATCAACTTTTCATAGATCTACCCCAAGCCTTAACACAAAGCTTGAACAAATCAATCAATCAACTCTACTCAGATTTTCCCTAAGCCTTAACACAAAGCTTGAAAAATTTGATCAATTAACTCTAATCATATATACCTTCAAGTCCTCTCAATAACTTGCTCAATATTCTCTCACGTCTTCACCAAGACTTGCTCAAATCTACCTTCAAGTCCTCTCATGAACTTAATCAATCTGCTCTCAAGTCTTCACCAAGACTTTCTCAAATCTACCTTCAAGTCATCTCAAGAACTTGCTCAACCTGCTCTCAAGCCTTCACCAAGACTTTCTCAAATGTAGATTCAAGTCCTCTTAATAACTTTCTCAATCTGCTCTCAAGCCTTCATCAAGACATGCTCAACTCTGCCTTCAAATATTCTCTAAGACCTTCTCAAATCTATCATCAAGTCTTCTCTTATACATGCTCAATATGCTCTCAAGTCTTCAACAAGACTTTACTCAAATATTCTCTAGCACATGCTCAATCCTGCTCTAACACATGCTCAAAAAAACTCATAAAATATGCTCAATCAATCTCAAATCTTCCTCACAATGCTATCAAATACCTTATCTAATATTCAAAGTAATTTCTTTAACTTGAAGCAGTTTAGATATATTCTATCCCAAATTCGTTACTCTCAAACATATAGAGAATGATGTACTCTATCAAAACTCAATATGTTCTACTCAATCATTGAGTTTTTTTTCTTCCACATGTCTTACTTTTATTGATTTTTTAAATATAGATTCAATCTAGCACATGACACCTATCTTTTTGATCTACACTTATCCTTTCACAAATTTGTTTTCTAATATTTGTGTATTCGCTTTTAATATCACTCAAAACTAATGCTCAAGATGTTTCACTCAATCATTCAACCAATTAAACACAACTTGCTCACAAACTCTTAACAAGTATTTTCATACTTCTGCAAACAAAGAGCACAATGTGAGTCTCAAATCCTAACTCATATAATTCTTGATCTCTATCTCAAATGTTCTCTAAACATTCACCAATGAAGCATATAAAAACTCACTCAAATATTTCAACAATGCTTATCAAACAATCCTTTTCATTCCACCTTATGTGTCACAGCATTCAATCAAACAATGTTTATGGACCTATGTCCAAATGAGACACCAATCCCTTATGCTTTGATTTGTGGTTCTCTCTCCACGGGAGAACTCTTTTCCATTTTCTCTAGTTTGTGGAACTTGATCCAGGAAACCTATATCTCCTCAACTAGTTCATGGATATCTCTCCATAGAAGAACTCTATCTTCCCATTTTGTTCATAGATCACACTCCATAGGAGTTGTCTTTCCCCTTGCTCTAGTTCATGTATATCTATCCATAGGAGAACTCTTTCTCCTTGCTTTGGTCGATGATCTTCTAGAAGACTTATACCCCCATTGCTCTAGCTTGTGGATATCTCTCCACATAAGACCTCCATCCTCACTGACCTGGCTAATGGATCTCTATACACTAGATATTGTTTTCCTCTTTACTCTATCACATCCAAAGTTTACTTTCAACTCTATCTCAAATTTGCACCAAACTCTATCCCAATTCTAGTACAAATCTACTATATCTTTGCTCATAAATATAATAACAAATCTGCACTAACTTCTATCTCAAATATATCTTCAAGCCTTAGCACAAAGCTTGATAAAATCACCAATCAACTTTACTCATATCTGCCCCAAGGCTTAACACAAAGCTTGAACAAATCAATCAATCAACTTTTCTTAGATCTACCCCAAGCCTTAACACAAAGCTTGAACAAATAAATCAATCAACTCTACTCAGATTTTCCCTAAGCCTTAACACAAAGCTTGAAAAAATTGATCAATTAACTCTGATCATATATACCTTAAAGTCCTCTCAATAACTTGCTCAATATTCTCTCACGTCTTCACCAAGACTTTCTCAAATCTACCTTCAAGTCCTCTCATGAACTTAATCAATCTGATCTCAAGTCTTCACCAAGACTTGCTCAAATCTACCTTCAAGTCCTCTCAAGAACTTGCTCAACCTGCTCTCAAGCCTTCACCAAGACTTGCTCAAATGTAGATTCAAGTCCTCTTAATAACTTTATCAATTTGCTCTCAAGCCTTCATCAAGACTTTCTCAACTCTGCCTTCAAGTATTCTCTAAGACCTTCTCAAATCTATCCTCAAGTCTTCTCTTATACATGCTCAATCTGCTCTCAAGTCTTCAACAAGACTTTACTCAAATCTTCTCTAGCACATGCTCAAACCTGCTCTAACACATGCTCAAAACAACTCATAAAATATGCTCAATCAATCTCAATTCTTCCTCACAATGCTATGAAATGCCTTATCTAATATTCAAAGTAATTTCTTTAACTTGAAGCGGTTTAGATATATTCTATCCCCAATTCGTTACTCTCAAACATATAGAGAATAATGTACTCTATCAAAACTCAATATGTTCTCAATCATTGAGTTTTTTTTCTTCCACATGTCTTACTTTTATTGATTTTTTAAATATAGATTCAATCTAGCACATGACACCTATCTTTTTGATCTACACTTATGCTTTCACAAATTTGTTTTCTAATATTTGCACATTCGCTTTTAATATCACTCAAAACTAATGCTTAAGATGTTTCACTCAATCATTCAACCAATTAAACACAACTTGCTCACAAACCCTTAACAAGTATTTTCATACTCCTGCAAACAAAGAGCACAATGTGAGTCTCAAATCCTAACTCATATAATTCTTAATCTCTATCTCAAATGTTCTTTAAACATTCACCAATGAAGCATATAAAAACTCACTCAAATATTTCAACAATGCTTATCAAACAATCCTTTTCATTCCACCTTATGTGTCACAGCATTCAATCCATCAATGTTTATGGACCTCTATCCAAAGGAGACACCAATCCCCTATGCTCTTATTTGTGGATCTCTCTCCATAGGAGAACTCTTTCTCCTTTTCTCTGGTTCGTGGAACTTGATCCAGGAGACCTCTATCTCCTCAACTGGTTCATGGATATCTCTCCATAGAAGAAATCTATCTTCCCATCTGGTTCATAGATCACACTCCATAGGAGAACTCTTTCCCCTTGCTCTAGTTCGTGGATCTCTATCCATAGGAGAACTCTTTCTCCTTGCTCTGGTTGATGATCTTCTAGAAGACTTCTACCCCCATTGCTCTGGCTTGTGGATCTCTCTCCACAGAAGACCTCTATCCTCACTGCCCTGGCTAATGGATCTCTATCCACTGGATATTGTTGTCCTCTTTACTCTATCACCTCCAAAGCTTACTTTCAACTCTATCTCAAATCTGCACCAAACTCTATCCCAAGTCTAGTACAAATCTACTCTATCTCTGCTCACAAATCTACTCACAAATCTGCACTAACTTCTATCTCAAATCTATCCTCAAGCCTTAACACAAAGCTTGATCAAATCACCAATCAACTCTACTCAGATCTACCCCAAGCCTTAACACAAAGCTTGAACAAATCAATCAATCAACTTTTCTTAGATCTACCCCAAGCCTTAACACAAAGCTTGAACAAATCAATCAATCAACTCTTAGATCTTCCTAAGTAACAAAATTAAAAATTATCAATATTTCATATTACCTTCAAGTCCTCTCAAGAACTTGCTCAATCTTCTCTCAAGTCTTCACCAAGACTTGCTCAAATCTACCTTCAAGTCCTCTCAAGAACTCACTCAATCTGCTCTCAAGTCTTCACCAAGACTTGCTCAAATCTACCTTCAAGTCCTCTCAAGAACTTGCTCAATCTGCTCTCAAGCCTTCACCAAGACTTTCTCAAATCTACCTTCAAGTCCTCTCAATAACTTCTCAACCTCACTTCACCAAATTCAACAATTACACATGCTCAAACCTGCTCTAACACATGCTCAAAAAAACTCATAAAATATGCTCAATCAATCTCAAATCTTCCTCACAATGCTATCAAATGCTTTGTCTAATCTTCAAAGTAATTTCTTTAACTTGAAGCAGTTTAGACATATTCTATCCAAAATTCGTTTAACCTCTGGAACATATAGAGAATGATGTACTCTATCAAAACTCAATATGTTCTACTCAATCATTAAGTTTGTTGCTTCCACATGTCTTACTTTTATTTCTTTTTTAAATATAGATTCAATCTAGCACATGACACCTATCTTTTTGATCTACACTTCTACTTTCACAAATCTATTTTCTAATGTTTGCACATTCACTTTTAATATCACTCAAAACCAATGCTCAAGAAGTTTCACTCAATCATTCAACCAATGAAACACAACTTGCTCACAAACCCTAAACAAGTGTTTTCATACTTCTTCAAACAAAGAGCACAATGTGGGTCTCAAACCCTAACTCAAATAATTCTCAATCTCTATCTCAAATGTTCTCTAAACATTCACCAATGAAGCATATAAAAACTCACTCAAATATTTCCAACAATGCTTATCAAACAATCCTTTTCACTCCACCTTATATTTCACAACATTCATTCCAACATTTCAAACAAAGGATGATGTGCCCATACCTCTTTGCTTTGATGGAGATATGTCTTCAAAACCTGTTTTACTTACAACCAAATCCTTTTGCCAATTCTAGGTTAGATAGCAATAGTCTATCTCAAAATCTCCACAAGAATATTCACCTCAACAAATATTTCACCATACAAGAAATACAATAAAATGTCAAGTCACAAATACACCTTATCACTCCTTTAAAAGCATAAAATCAAATTATACCCCTTTTAAATTAATGCACATATAAAAAGGAATTTTTCACTTTGTACACCTTATTACTCCTTCACTTTCAAAATAATATTCAACACACATCAAAAATAAAGTTCCTTGTTTACACCTTATAATATCCAATACTTGATTTATTTCCTAAGCACCCAAAATAAAATATTTAATTAATGCACCTTATGACTCCCTAAACAATTCCACACTTGGCCCTTTCAATATTACGTAGCCTCAAAACAATTTTTGTTTTCCAAAACCTTTGATAGATTTAACTCAAAAATTGCATACCTTAATAATTGGCCCACGTCATAAAAATATTTGCATGAACATCAATAGCCACTGCCAAAATCGAAACCATGACCTTAGCCACCACAACACCCTAGCCAAAGCTAGGCTACCACCTGCGCTATGCGCCCACATGAGAACCAAAGTACACTCTCTCCCATACAATATCTGCTTCTCACAAAGTTCATCAAAAATGAAAAGCTCTTTCCTCCTTCGCAAAAACAAACTACATGGGATTCGAAATCGAGACCAACCTCCACGAATGCCTTAGCCAAGCCTCAAATTTCATCTGCGCTAGCCAGCGCTTTGGAACTATTTTCGCACTCTCCATGATTTTCAATGAAATCCTCCTCCTAGAAGAATTTGCTTGACTTCTTCTTCTTCTATCGTCACAATTCGATCGATGAATAGGGCGAATGATATATCGATTATTGAACACACTTTCCACCTTAGTATTTGCACTATTAATATGCCTTTGAAGGCATTCACCTCCAACGTCGACGCATTTAAAATCAAACTTTGGCTTTTGATTTATTAATTTTAATATTATAATTTAAATATTATAATAATTCTTTTTGGGTCTTTTCTTAAGGATAACCTTTTGCCACCATTTAATGAATATTTTAACCTTTGTCCCATATATTATAATGCAAATCATTATAATATTATTTCTTTTAAACTTGCTTTCTTTTCCTTTTGAAAGGCCCTGTTGGCCAGATATTATAATATTAAAATATTATAATATTATTCTTTTTCACTTGCTCTCTTTTTGCACATAGTCTTCAAACTTGGCCTTCAAACTTTTCCTTGTCGTGCTTTCATAGCCCATGCCATTTTGACATCAATGACAACCTAATATGCTCAAATTTCCAACAATATCCCCCTTTGTCATTGATGGCAACCACTTTCCAAAACACTTGATTTCAAATCTGCTCCCCCTGAGAAACTGCTCCCCCTAACTGAATGCTCTCCCCTAACTCAAATATCTCCCCCTTTGTCATCAATGGCAAAGGGACTCCTTTGGGGCTAAATATAAGACTCTTAGCTTAGCCCCCTCCCCACCTCCTCTCCTTGAGGTGATTAATTTTGGGGTGGGAGTAAAATTACTCCCAGCATACAATGCTCTTTTCCTTTGTCAACTTTCTTTCTCAACATTCCCTTATGATCCCTTTGAGTATCCTTGTTCTTTCTTATCTCTGGAAGCTCTGGAAACTCTATTCTGCACCACTTGGCCATATGCCCAACATTATTGCACTTATAACACTTAATTTTGTGGTTCCTTGAAGGTGCAAGTGTCTTGAAGTTCCTCCTGGTGAAGCCATACCTATTTCTGTCATGAACCCTGCAGTGAATTGCTTTATGACCAAATCGATTACAAGAGTAGCAATACCCTTGAAAGAAATGTCCATATTTGAAGTTCCTCTTAGTAATACCATACTCCTTTCCATGAGTCTTGCAATGCATAGCCTTGTGACCAAACCTGTTACATGAGAAACAATGTCCTTTGAAGAAATATTTCCTTGGACCCATTGGTCTCTTAGTCCTTTCTTCCCTGTGATGTTCCTTGTTCCTTGTTTGTGCATTGTTTCCTTTCTTGGTGAAACTTCTATTCACATAAGTCTCACTTTCTCCTTTACTCTCTTCTTCTAAAGCTTCTTCCTCTTTGGATCTTGAGCTTGACCCTTCTTCTTGTTTCTCTTGTCTTTCTTCAAAACCAAGTCCTGTTTTGTTAGATGAAGGTCTTTGTGCATTGATAATTTTATCCATAGTCTTTGAACTTTTCCAAAACCTATGTAGCTTGTCCTTAGACTCTTCCATTTCCTTCCTTAGAGAAACTACCTCTTGTTCTAATCTCTCACATTCTAAGACTTTTGCTTCTAACTTTTCTTTAAATCTCCTTGTCTTAGCTATTGAGTTTGTTAGATCTTGTATAAGCTTTCCTTTCTCTTCATCACATTCTTGAAATTGAGCCTTGAATCTTGAATTCTGCTTTCTGACCTTTTTCAATTCTTTTAGAGCAGAAATAAGTTCAGCTTCTAGATCTACTACTCCTTCCTCTTCATTTTTTGATTCTTTCTCTACTTCTTTGTCTTCGAGAGCATCTTCATACTTTTTAGATTTATCTTCAATAGGATCACTTCCTTCTTCCTCTATTGCCAAGAAGAGAATTTCTTCTTCTTCACTATCTGAGGATCTTTCATCACTATCACTTGAAACCTTGCCTATCTTGTCCACATAAAAACTCTTCTTATGCCTCTGAAAAAACTTCTTTTCATGCTTGCTTTATCCATACCTATTTTTCTTTTCATACCTAGATTTTCTTGCTTCCTTTCTCTTATGATCTTGTTTCTCTTCACTGCTACTACTTCCAGCTTCTAGATAGTTAGATGCATAGTGACCATATTTACCATAATTGAAACACTTAACTATTTTTGTACCTTTGTGCTTTCTTGAGTCCTTCTTGTTCCTTCTACCATAGTTTGCTTCTTCATCACTGGATGACTCATCACTTGAATCTGGCTTCTTATCTTTTGTCTTCTTTGCTACTTTGAAGGTTACCTCTTTCTTGGGAATATGATCCTTTACTATTCTCATCTCATAAGTTGTGAGAGTTCCATGTAACTCATCCATAGTCAAAGTTTCAATATCTCTTGTTTCTTCTATGGCTGAAACCTTTTCATTATACCTCATAGGGAGTGACCTTAAAACCTTTTGAGCAACATCGAATTCTTCTATTTTAAATCCAAGTCCTCGCATGGTGTTAACAACCTCATCCACATGAAGTAAGTATGCAACAATGTCTTCCTCTTCTTTCATCTTCAAGTCTTCAAATATCTTTTTGTGATTTTACAATTTTACCATTTTGACCTTTTTGTCTCCCTCATATGTTTGCTTCAGTTTATCCCAAATTTCTTTTGCTGATTTGCAATGCATAACTTTTACAAACTCTACTTCACGTAAACCACTTAATATTGCATTCTTAGCCTTTGCATTATACACATATAAGATCTTACCATCTTTATCTATGGGAGGACTAGTTGTAGGTGTGTATCCATCCTCAACTACTTGCCATGTCTCATATCCTTGTGCCATCAAGTAAGTCTTCATTATTATGCTCCAGAAAGCATAATTGTTCCCATCGAACAATGGTGCCTTATTTGCTAAAGATCCACTCTGAGATGCCATATGTGTTCTTGTATACTTTTCCTTCAAGTTGTTAAACTCTTTCGAAGGAACCCACTCTGATACCAATTGAAGAACACAAGCTTATACTGAGAGGGGGGTGAACAATATAAGATCAACTTTCACTTTTCTTTCCCAAACAATATTATCTAATATTATCAATGGCAATATCAATAGCAGTAATCAAAGCAATGCACAAATCATCACACACAATAGAGACACCAATTTAATGTGGTTCACCCAATGTGGGCTACTCCATGGAGAAAATATTTCTACTAAATTTTCTCAATAAATCTTCTTGGGAATCAATTCCCTATTACAATGTTTATGGACCTCTATCCAAAGGAGACACCAATCCCCTATGTTCTTATTTGTGGATCTCTCTCCATAGGAGAACTCTTTCCCCTTTTCTCTGGTTTGTGGAACTTGATCTAGGAGACCTCTATCTCCTCAACTGGTTTGTGGATCTCTCTCCATAGAATAAATCTATCTTCCCAGCTGGTTCATGGATCACACTCCATAGGAGAACTCTTTCCCCTTGCTCTAGTTCATGGATCTCTATCCATAGGAGAACTCTTTCTCCTTGCTCTGGCTAATGATCTTCTAGAAGACTTCTACCCCCACTTCTCTAGCTTGTGGATCTCTCTCCATAGAAGACCTTTGTCCTCACTACCCTAGCTAATGGATCTCTATCCACTAGAGATTGCTGTCCTCTTTAATCTATCACCTCTAAATATTACTTTTAACTCTATCTCAAATATACACCAAACTCTATCCCAAGTCTAGTACAAATCTACTCTATCTCTGCTCACAAATCTACTCATAAATTTACTCATAAATCTATCTCAAATCTATCCTCAAGCCTTAACACAAATCTTGATCAAATCACCAATAAACTCTGCTCATATGTTCCCAAAAACTTAATACAAAGCTTGAGTAAATAAATCAATCAAATTTACTTAGATCTACCCCAAGCCTTAACATAAATCTTGAACACATCAATCAATCAAATTTGCTCAAATTTTCCCCAAGCCTTAACAACAATATTGAACAAATTGATCAATCAAATCTTCTTATATCTACCTTCAAGTCCTCTCAATAACTTGCTCAATATACTCTCAAGTCTTCACCAAGACTTGCTCAAATATACCTTCAAGTCCTCTCAAGAACTTGCTCAATCTTCTCTCAAGTATTCACCAAGACTTGCTCAAATCTACCTTCAATTCCTCTCAATAACTTGCTCAATCTTCTCTCAAGCCTTCACCAAGACTTGCTCAAATATACCTTCAAGTCCTCTCAAAAATTGGTCAATCTATTCTCAAGCCTTCATCAAGACTTGCTCAAATTTACCTTCAAGCATTCTCTAAGACCTGCTCAAATTTTTCCTTAAGTATTCTCTTAGACTTGCTCAATCTACTCTCAAGTCTTCAACAAGACTTTGCTCAAATATTCTCTAGCACATGCTCAAACCTGCTCTAACACATTCATAAAATATGCTCAATCAATATTAAATATTCCACACAATGCTATCACATTATACAGATACCCCTTTAAAAGCAATAAATCAAATTATACCCCTCCTTATCACTCCTTTAAAAGCATAAAATCAAATTATACCCCTTTTAAATTAATGCACATATAAAAAGGAATTTTTCACTTTGTACACCTTATTACTCCACTTTCAAAATAATATTCAACACACATCAAAAATAAAGTTCCTTGTTTACACCTTATAATCTCCAATACTTGATTTATTTCCTAAGCACCCAAAATAAAATATTTAATTAATGCACCTTATGACTCCCTAAACAATTCCACACTTGGCCCTTTCAATATTACGTAGCCTCAAAACAATTTTTATTTTCCAAAACCTTTGAAAGATTTAACTCAAAAATTGCATACCTTAATAATTGGCCCACGTCATAAAAATATTTGCATGAACATCAATAGCCACTATCAAAATAGAAACCATGACCTTAGCCACCACAACACCCTAGCTAAAGCTAGGCTACCACCTGCACTATGCATCCACATGAGAACCAAAGTACACTCTCTCCCATACAATATCTGCTTCTCACAAAGTTCATTGAAAATAAAAAGCTCTTTCCTCCTTCGCAAAAAAAAACTGCGTGGGATTCAAAACCGATACCAACCTCCACGAATGCCTTAGCCAAGCCTCAACTGTCGTCTATGCTAGCCAGCGCTTTGGAACTATTTTTGCACTCTCCATGATTTTCAATGAAATCCTCTCCCTAGAAGAATTCACTTGACTTCTTCTCTCTGTCGCAATTTGATCGATGAATAGGGCAAATGATATATCGATTATTGAACACACTTTCCACCTTAGTCTTTGCACTATTAATATGCCTTTGAAGGCATTCACCTCTAACGTCAATGCATTTAAAATCAAACTTTGGCTTTTGATTTATATTATATTTTAATTATAATAATTTAAATTCAATGAATTTAAATATTATAATTTAAATATCAAAATTATTTTTGGGTCTTTTCTTAAGGATAACCTTTTGCCACCATTTAATGAATATTTTAACCTTTTTCCCATATATTATAATGCAAATCATTATAATATTATTTCTTTTAAACTTGCTTTCTTTTCCTTTTGCACATAGTCTCAAACTTGGCCTTCAACCTTTTACTTACCGTGCTTTCATAGCCCATAACATTTTGACATCAATGACAACCTAATATGATCAAATTACAACAGAGCATGGATGCCAAAATTAATAGAAGTTATTGTGATACAACCTTCTTTAGAAATATGATAAAAATAGATAATGTTATCCATCTTAGTTGACCCACATAGATCTATACCTTCTGATGTAGGGACATCAATTTATAAAACATGGACATCACAAGGACAATAAAATAAATTAGAATCTCCTCCTATAGAGGGATCTAGATCAAATGGAAATCCTAAACTGTAACTACCACTTATAGTAGAGTTCTTCTGGTAGCATAGGGGATAGAGTGACTACCATAGAAAGTTAGAGGGCTATGACCAAATGGAAGATGCTAAATAAAAAATGTATCCCTTGGATTTGGTGCCTAGTGCATGATTTCAAATAACTTATTTATACCCATGGAGAAGGGGATGCATATTATAGGATATGTTTAAGAAACTTTGGGTGTTAGTTATGGCATTGGCAATGGAATCAACCACATTTTCTTATTTCTCAATATAGGTACACAAACTAAAATTAATAGTATAAATAATAGGATAACAACTAGATGGATAGGTCTGAGGTGTAGACCAATTGGTTCGACCAAATCCCATAAGGGGAGAGGAGGTCCAAGTTTTAAATATCAGGCCTCGTCGTAAAGAATGCTTATTTCTTTCCTGGTTCGTTCAATGACGTAAAATTTTTAAAATTATTATGGCATGGTGGTTATAGGGGCGGACTACGTGAATATCTAGGTGATGGATTCCAGGGTGGACAACGCAGAATACTATGGTGGCCATAAAATCTAGACATCCTGCTCAGATTCATTGTGGCTACCAATTCCACCATGTAAATTCAAAAAAGAAAACAAAAAAACAACTAGATGGATAATAAGAGGAGTGATAGGGTGTTTTTGGGAGGACAAGAGGAAGAAGTGGTGTTTGAAAGAGGTGATGCAATTATGTTTATGGAAGAAATAAAATATCGATTAAATTTTTTTATATTTGAAGTGTTGTGATGCATAATAGGATTTATTAGTTTGTGCTTATTTTTTGTCATGGACACATACTTTGAATTACTAATAAACTATAATTGGACATTGATTTACGACCAAATATTAGGAGTAGTAGGTACACTCATACACAAGGGGAAATATAAAACCCAAAACATTGGATCACTATTAAAAATGTATTGTGAGATACACAATTACTAGAAGGAACAAGAATGTCATGATGGCATCCATTCAGGCATAGAGAGTGCATGCTTGGGATGTTTTTTGATCTGAAAATTACTAGAAGGAACAGGATTTTCCAATGCATGTCGGGAACTGCTTGTTAAATAACAATGGATGTTTGGAACAATGTGAAGATAGGTCAGTTCTAGTGGTTCAACCAGACTCGATGGCGGAAGATGTGGAGTATCTAACCAAACATGTCCTTATTGATCATAAAAAAGCATTTGAAGGGGGTCCTTATTTATATAACCAAGTGGGAATCTTTCTTAAACCCTGGCATGTGGGTTTCAACCCATCAGCGGAGCGACCATCGCGGGTTCCAGTATGGGTGCGACTTCCATGGCTTTCATTGAAATTTTGGAAAAATGATATCTTGCATAAGATTGCCCTTCTGCTTGGGAAGCTGGTTTGACTATCACAACAAACAATGGATAAAAATATAATATTTGTTGCTCATATTTGTATTGAAATTGACTTAAATAATCCTATTCCAGATTCTATTGAAATACAATTTGGATCAACTACACGGGTTTAAAAACTTGACTATGAAGCTCTTCCATTTTGTTTCTAGATTTGTCGTGAATATGGCCACCTAAAAATAAAATGCCCTAAGTTTGTATCACTTGTGGCTTCAAACCCTGGGCCCTCTCGATCTAGACAAAGTTTGGATAAAGGAAAAGCCTCGATAAAGGAAGGGGAATAGGATAAGGAAGGTTTTTTTCTGGTAAAAGCACGAAATAGAGGATGAAGGGCAAATAAAGATCTTAAGTATAACCATCCAGATGCTCTACTCAACCATTTTTAAATATTATATGATCTTGATCATTGCATGGAGATACCTGAAACATCGCTACCTGATGCAAATATAACAAGGTTGAATCAGATGTCTCTTCGTGAGGAGGAACTCAAGGAAACAGATCTAGGGGGTTTAAATGAAGAAAAAAGGGCTTTGTATTTGAGTATAGGGGACATGGTTGGGTCTAGCCCTATAAGGGAAACTATTTTGTAAAGTGGTACAGATTTAGTTATGCCCTCTCCTAATCGGGCACTGATGCAGTCATCCTTGGACTGCAAAACTCCTACAGTGTTGGGATTGCAACAAAAAATAATTAAAAAAAAAATTATGATAAGAATATGAAGGTGGGTCAAAAGAAGGACCAAGATAAAATTAAGTTAATGAGGGAGACTTTTGTGGATTTAGGCTTGGTGAGAACATTGGACTCCCATTTTTATAACCCCCAAAAATGATTATCCTCTCAGGGAATGTAAGAGGGTTGAACAACATCCCCAGAAAAAAAAGTCATTCGTGATTTGGTTCATGTGCATTCTTCGTATATGGTGTTTATTTAGGATACTAAATTGGCTATTGATAGTATGTTAAATATTACTCCCAAGTTGTGGAGAAGGGAGCAATGTCAGTGCATTGCTTTTTTATGGAATCCGGTTAAGATATCCCCTCTTACTTGTATTTCTAGCATATGGTCTATTTCGATGGTCGGGCATGATAATGAATCTGGTGAAACCATCCTACTTACAAATGTGTATGCTCCTATTGATTACAATGGTAAAGTAAATTTGTGGGAGCACATTTGCTTTATGAGAATTTTGGTTCCCCTGTACCCATGGATTTTGGCTGGAGACTTAAACTCTATCACTTGTCTGGAGGAGAAACGTGGTGGGGTGGACCGTCTCAAGCCTTTTTCTTCTGTCTTCAGTGCTCATATCCAGGTCCTAAGCATGGTTGACATCAATCCAGATAATGGTATATTTACTTGGCACAATATAAGGTGTGGGGAAGCTTCCATCTCAGAGATACTGGATAGGTTTTTGATATCTAGTTATTAGATGGGTAATAACATAAGTGCTAGTTCTATGATTCTGAATGGTAGGGGATCTAATAATTGGCCTATAAAACTCTCTACTTTGGAGTTAGGGCTAAAAAATAATCCCTCATTTAAGTTTCAACTATGTGGTTTCATTATCCTAAGATTCATGATTTCATGCGAGGCTGGTGGACCACTGGCAAACCTCCTCATGGCACCGCTATGTATTCCTTTATAAAGTGACTAAAATTTGTAAAACATAAATTGAAGATATGGAATAGACTAAATTTTGGTAACCTTTCCTTGGCTAAGTTGGTAACTCTTAGGAGGATGGAAGAAGCTTCAAGGAATATTATAGATCAGGGATTCATGAAGGACATTCTTGTTGAGGAATCTGAGGCTATGAAAGACCTTGCTGAATGGGAACTAAGGGAAGAATTTTTTTAAAAACAAAAATCTCGAGTAGATTGGCTTCAAGAAGGGGATAGGAACACAACCTTTTTTTATAACTCAGTTAAGGCTCGCTGTAATGGTAACTTTATTACCTCCCTTGTGAATTCTCAGGGTGCCCTGCTCTCGTCTTTCAAGGATTTTTTAGAAGAGACTAAGAGGTATTTTTCCTCTCTCTTCAAGGACTCCCTATCAGATGATGAGAATGAAAATATTATTCTAAATTGTATTCCAGAGATTATTTCTACAGAGATGAATGAGCACTTGATGGGTCCAATTTACCTTGAGGAGTTGGAAAATGCTATATTCAATATGAAAAAGGAAAAGCCCTAGGCCCAGATGGATTCTCGATTGATTTTTATCAAGATTTTTGGGATTTAATCAAATTTAATATTTTGGAGGTCGTCCATGAGTCCCAAAAGAACAAAAAGATGCTAAGGAACCTAAATGCCACCTTTGTGGTGCTTATACCCAAAAAAGAGGGAGCAAATTCCTTGGATATGTTCAGGCCTATTGCTCTCTGCAATGTTGTGTATAAGATCATCACAAAAATTATTGTTGAGAGGCTGAAGATATGGTTGAGAAAAATCATCTCTTAGGAGCAAGGAGGGTTTGTTGTTGGCCGACAAATCTTGGATGGGGTTTTTATTTCTACAGAATCTATTCACTCGATGCAAACTTCTAAGAAGAAAACTATGTTCATTAAGTTGGACATGGCCAAAGCCTATGATTGGGTCAGATGGTCCTTTATTTAGAAAGTTCTTGTTGCTTTTGGATTTTAGGAGGAATGGATTAGATGGGTGATGAGTTTTATGTCTTCTTCCTCATTATCTGTTCTTGTTAATAATGAGCCATCAGAGCTATTTGAGGCCTTAATGGGATGATACAAGGAGATCCTTTATCTTCTTATTTTTTTATCATTATGGCGAAAGGTTTGGGAAGATTTCTCAAGTCTCAAGTCATGCAGGGTCTCATTCAGGGGTGGCAGTGGGATAGTAGTTTGCCACCTCTTTTCCACATAAAATTTATTGATGATACTGCTTTTTTGGGATTTGCCACTATAAGGGAAGCTGGCAATATTAGACAGTCTATTGACATATATCTTGGTGCTTATGGATAGTTTATTAATGATGACAAGTATTCTATTTTATTCTTCAATACCCCTCTTCTTATTAAAGCCAGGATTTCTCGTATTCTAAGATTTCAGGTTGGGACTCCCCCATTCATTTATCTTGGTATTCCAATTTCATCTCATCCTCTACCTAGATCTTCTTGGTAGTCTATGCTTGATAAGTTTAGAAGGAAGGTGAATCATTGGACTTTCAGATGGCTATCCACTATAGGTAGAGTGTTGCTTTTAAAATCTATTGTTCAAGCTTTACCCATTTATAGATTTTTTGTACAAATAGCTCCCTCTCACTTCATCAAGGACATGGATGCTTTATCAAGATAGTTTTTATGGTCTAGAAAACTTGATCAATCTAAATGGAGTTTGGTTAGGTGGGATTCTATATGTAGGCCGATGCAATAGGGAGGCCTTTGGTTATGACAGATAACTCTTCCTGGGTAGGCTTTGGCTACAAAATTTTATTGGAGATGGTGTACCTCTCAAGATCAGATTTGGGCTAAAATATTATCTTGTAAATACTTGAGAGGTATTTATGAGGCTGAGATCCCTAGAGTCATCTTGGTTGGGAAAGGTTCAATTATCTGGGACACTCTGAATAGAGGAGCTAATTTAATCAAGTGGAGTTTTTTCTAGATTTGCAATCAGGGATCAAATGCTCTTTTTGGGGAGGATTATTGGGATGGCCACCCTCCTATCTTGAATCAATATCCTAGGTTATGTTACCTAAACATTTTTTTCTTGGAAGCAGGCTAGTCTCATGTGGAGGACTTTAAAAAATCTAGTCTTTTGGAAATATGGAGATGTACAGGTGGAAATATCCACAAGAATGGCCCCAAGGGGGACTGGCCAAGGATAGAGAGGTGCTTGCTCTTATTATTATGAGGAGGCCTTGTTCTTAATTAAGGGGTAAAGATATTCTAGCTTAGAACCCTAATCCTAAGAGAACCTACTCGGTAGCCTATCGTTATCAGGTTCTTGATAAGGAAAAGTATGGGAGTCTTCCTGTCAGTTGGTGGAAAAAAGGAATTTTGTTTCATCGAAAAAGGACCTTCGGTGATGAAGATATTAAATTTTAAAGTTTAAGTTTAAATTAATGGAGGGCCGACCTATGTGCAATTAATGGAGGTTGGCATATATATATAAATATATATATATGTAAAGGTTTCAATTTATTTTGGAAAGGGGGCATATTATATATCATCGGAAATATTATTTCGAGGGCTATTTTACTAACTTATTTATAAGGAGAAATGAGGTGTGTGTAGAGGGATTTTTCTAATTTTGTAAATGGGTTCCAAAAGTGAAGTTTGCCTTATTCTTTTTTTTCAAGAGGATTAATTCTTTCATGAGGTGACAAGGTATGCAATATTGTGATTTATTTTATTTTATGGTATAAATGGTTTTGGGAGTGAAAATTTTATGCAATGTTTTGATTTATTTTATTTTATGGTACAAGTGGTTTTAGGAGAGATAAGGAAGTTGTGCAATTAAAGGCCTTGGTGATGATTATTATGAAGTGGAGTAATGTTGATTATTTTATGATCTACCAACCCTTGTGAAGATTGGCAAAAGAATTTTGTGATTGTGGAAGATTTACAAAGAGGTTTTTTCATCTTCATAAAAGGTATGGGCACATTCTCCTATTGATTATTTATGGTGGTTTATTTTTGAAATATCGTTGGAGGGAAAAGGATTGTTTGTGGTTTCCTTTTTGAAAGTGTTTGGTTGAATGCTTTAAGGTTTTCTGAATTGAGAGTTGTGTCTAAACCTTGTTTGATAAGCATAGTTGTTTAAGCCCATTGGTTGTAAAATAAATTGAGTTAGAAAAGAACATGAGTATCATTGTTATGTGATATTTGTGGTTGAGCATTGTTGGAAATATTTGAGTTGATTGATACATAATTGGACTAGGGTTTTATGATAAGGAGTTGTCCCTTGTGATGATTGGTTGAGTTGAGGTTGATTTGAGTTGAGTTGAGATTTATTTGGGTTGAGAGTGAGATTAGAACATATTGAGTCTCTAAAAATTCTCTTTATGGTTCTATAAGACTTGAGTTGAGTTGAGATTGATTTGAGTTGAGTTGAGATTGATTTGGGTTGAGAGTGAGATTATAACATATTGAGTCTCTAACACTTCTATTTATGCTTATATGAAGTTTATTTGAGTTGAGATTTCCATTCATTGTTGAGTTCATTTTTGAGTACTACTTGAGCATGATTGATTGAGTCTTTGAGAAGGCCTTTGGGATAGAATTGAGGAAAATGTTGGGATAGAACTGAGGATAATGTTGGGACAAATTTATGGACAGTTTTGGGCAAGTTCTTGGTGAGCTTGGTAGAGTAGATTTGGGCAAGTTCTTGGTGAGCTTGCTAGAGCAGATTTGGGCAAGTTCTTGGTGAGCTTGCTAGAGCATATTTGGACAAGTTCTTAGTGAACTTGTTGGACAAGATTTGGATAGGTTCTATGTGAGATTGTTATTCAGACTTGGACAAGTTCTATGTGGGCTTGTTATTCAACATTGGATAGGTTCTGTGTGAGCTTGTTATTCAACATTGGACAAGTTATGTGTGAGCTTGTTATTCAGCATTGGACATGTTCTGTGTGAGCTTGTTATTCAACATTGGATAGGTTCTGTGTGAGCTTGTTATTCAACATTGGACAAGTTTTGTGTGAGCTTGTTAAGTAGGTTCTGTGTGAGCCTATTGAGCAGGTTCTTAGTGAGCCTATTGATAGAGCTTTGGAGGTGACAGAGTATAGAGGATAGAGTCTTAGTGGATAAATATCCAGTAGCTAGCACAGTTGAAGATAAATTTGAGTGAGGAGTCTTCAAGTGGAGAGAGGTCCACCATTTAGTGCAGGAGAGAGACAAAGTCTTCTAGAAGATCACATAGCCAGAGCAGAAGGGGAAAGAGTTCTCCTATGGAAGAGATCCATGAACTTGATATTAGGGGATCAACATCTCCTTTTGATAGAGATTCGTAGACATTGTAATTGGGAGTGATTCCCAAAGATAATTATTGAGAAATTTTTAGTAAAATATTTTCTCCATGGAGTATCCCACATTGGGTGAACCACGTAAATTGTGGTGTCTCTATTATATATGGTTTTTGTGCATTGCTTTGATTACTGCTATTGATACTGCTATCTTTACACAACATAATATTGAATTGGAAGAAAAAGTAAAAAGTGGTCTTATACTGTTCACCTCCCCCTCTTAGTATAAGCTTGTGTTCTTCAGAAGAAAAAGTAAAAAGTGATCTTATATTGTTCACCCCCCCTCTCAGTATAAGCTTGTGTTCTTCAATACTAGGTCTTTAGCATGACACCTTTGTACCTTGATAATTAAAGAAAACACAAGGTGTTCAAGAAAGAAATATCCTACTAGAAAAAATCTATTGGTTGTGCAAAAATTAAAGCACACAAGTGAGCCAGTCAAACAAGGTGTAGATTTTTGGAAAGTGTGCTAGTTTAGAAAAGGACACCTAGAATTACTATAAATATTAGTGATGGTCATCAATATAAAGGAAAATGTAGTTCTAATACAAGGAAAATAAGTTTTTGGTTTAAATATTTTTGTCAAGAAGCTACACAACCATATATATCTCAAAAGGTCTAAAATGTTGTACAATGTTCCACAAATTTTTATGGATTTTTAGCTAGATTAAATAAGAAGGACCAATATCTAGAATCTTAATTAATCACAATAATAAAGCAAACAATTATTTGATAAATATTAATTAATCACATTCATGAAGAATAACATTTTAGTAATAAAACTCATAATATTATTGAACAAATATGAAAGATCTTTGTTACAACTTCTTTGACATAATGCATGAAGATTTGTGTCTATAATATAATCTTACAAATTACCTTTCAATACTTTGACTATTTCTCTTCTTACATATCCAAGATATGCATCCTTTTCTATCCCTCACATATCAAACAACTCTCATGTCTATCTACATGACACATATACATATAAATTTTGACTGACTTATATGACATAACACACACTTTATACATGTGCATACTTTATTACATGATACTTGTATACTTCTCACACATTGACACACAATACCTAATATAATAAATACAAATATGAAATGTACTACATGCTAAAAAATAATGTAATATCTCTAACACCCTCCTATATTACATTAATTGGTATGATGATCTTTTGATGTACATAGATGACTAAAATATCTTGTACTTGTTTCATCCAAGAGTTTTTGTAGAAATAGTTACAATTATTCTTTAATGGGAACACATTTTATCTATATATGATGATCCTAAACATGATTTCTAATAAGTGATATTGAGCTTCAATATGTTTTGTTCTTTCATGAATCATAGGATTTTTGATTAATTTGAGAACTTGATTATCATAATTTTTATTGTAGGAGCCCTTTTGATTCCCATATCTAACAAAATATATTGTAGCTAGAGTGCTTCACATACGACATCTCTTGTTGCATGATATTTTGCTTCTATCAATGAAAGAGACACTACATGTTATTTCTTACTATACCAATAAATATGTCCTAACCCAAGATAAAAAAATATATATTGATGTTAATTTTCTATCATATACACATCCAACATATTTAGAATCTAAATATCCCTATAAGTAAGTATTATTATTTCTTTTGTATTTTAATCTATATTCTATATTTTTATTGATATATTGCAATATCATCTTTGTATATTTCCAATGACTTTCTCTAGGTTCTTGCATAAACCTAAAGAGATAATTTATAGCAAAAAAAATATCAGGTTTGGTATTTGTTAAATATAGAAGACTTCCAAATATATGTCATTACCTAGTAGCAAAGACTAGTGATGTCTTATCATATCTAGATATTTATAGTCCTTGAACCATAGGAGTGTCTTTAGGTTTACAATTTTCCATTCTATATTTTCCAAGTAATAGTTTTGCATACTTTGTTTGTGTTACTGTGATGCTATCTCTTTGACATATTTCTAAACCAAGATAATAGTGTAGCAATCCTAGATCTATAATTTAAAAATCCTTTTCTAGATCCTTTTTAATTTCATCTATCATAATATTTAAGCTTCCTATGATTATTATATCATCAAAATATACTACAAGAATTATTCTTTTTGACCTAACCTTTTTTATATAAATATTTAAATCTAATGCATTCCTTTTGAAATTATGTTATAGCAGATGATCATTAATCTTAATATATAATGCTCTTAGTATTGGTTTTAATCCATATAATGATTTTTTAATTTACAAACTTTTTGTTATAACAAAAACTTCTAGCTAAGTCATATATACCTCTTATTCAATATCATCATTACGAAATGCGCTCTTAACATCCATCTAATGAAGTTTTCATCCAACTTATGCTACTAATGCACAAATTGTTTGTACAATAGTCATTCTTGCTATATTTGAGTATAACCCTTTGCAACTAATCATGCCTTATATTTCAAGAGAACCATTTGCTTTGTATTTTATATTGCAAACCCATTTACTTCTAACTACTTTCTTTCCTTATGGTAGATCAACTAAATCCGATTTTTAATTATTCATTAATGCTACATATTCTGATTCCATTGTTTTTTTCCATTATGCTTGTCTTATGGCAACTTGTGTAGTTGTGGTTTTTGCTACTAAACTCATTAATCCTATATTCCTTCTTGACATGTTATGATTTTGAGGTCTTGTGCTGGTAAGATCTAGTATTTATTCTACCTTTGAATCCCTAAAAGTATTTATGTGCTATTTTACATTTTTCATTGTGGTGACATTATGTATTCTATTTTTTTAGTCGACTCGGTTGATTTTGATTCTTCACTTGAATAATTTTCTTCATCTAATAAAATATCTAGATTAGGTCTTGTATTGATATTTGGATTTTCAACAAGATTTTTTTTCTTCTTCAAAATATTTCTCTCTACTTACACACATTTTATTTGTGATTGGATCAAATATTCTATATCCTATTGAATCATCATCATAACCAAGAAATATCCCATATATAGTCTTTTCATCTAATTTTATCCTTTTTTGTTTTGGAACATGCACATATACTTTACATCCAAAGATTCTTAGATGTTCTACTAAAGGTTTTTTTCTAGACCATGCTCATTTAGGAGTAATATTTTAAGTATTCTTGTGGGTGATTTGTTTTGTATGTATACCCCAATTTTAACAGCTTTTACCCAATATTGTTGATCAAGTCATGTTTCTTTTAGCATGCAACTTATCATTTCCATAATGGAATGATTCCTTCTTTATGTTATACCATTTTGTTGAGGTGAATAAGTTGTAGTGAGATATATTTTTATATCATTTAATCTTAGAAATTATTTCAATTATTTTCTATATAAATTCACCACCTTTATCCGAGTGAAGATTCTTGATTAATTTTTCTATTTTCATTTCCATGACTTTCTTCAATTGTTTAAAGCAACTAAAAGCTTCTGATTTAAGTTTTAAAAAGTATACCCATATTATTTTAGAATAATCATGAGAAAATTGCTGAAAATATATGTCCTCCAAGACTAGTAGTGTTTATTAGTCCACATAAATCTACATATATTAATTCTAGTGGCTCCTAAGCTCTGTATTTACTAAGTTCAAAAGGTATTCTATGTTGTTTTTCTACAAGAGATTTTGGAAAAATTGTATATTCCCAAAATAATTTAGGTAATCTTATTTTCATTTAATATCTACTCATTTTATTCAAATAAGATGCACTTATGTGTCCTATCCTTTTATGCCAAAGTTCTTTGGTTTATAATGTTCTTGTTGGTAGGACTACATTTGATAATGTATCTAGGGTAAATATACTATTTATGTTCTCAATAATTTTGAACTCAACCACTAAATATTGATCCATAATTTGAGATATTGAGAGTAGGTTAGTAGTTAATACAAGTATATACAAAACATTATTGATTATGCCTTTTACATAAGATAAATCAATTAAAACATATACTACTCCTTTGACATTATATGTTCTATTATTAGCTATAGCAACTAGTTTTCCATATTTTTATTGAACAATATTAAACCTTTTTTTATTTCTAATCATATGCCTGCTTGATCCTGAATCGATATACAAATGATTTTTATCATAATATATTTTAACAATTATCATTATTTATTCTCTTTTATCTCTAAATTGATCAAATTAATTTATCCTTCTTATATATCCCAAAGCAATTTCAACTTTAATTCAAATTTTAAATAATGTGTCCTCTTATAAATCCTACTTGTATTTCTCCAAGGTTATACCTTTATAAAATCAAATTTCAAATTCCTTTTAAGAAATATTATAACTCCATATTTTCCAAATAAATATGTAGAATTCCAAAAAAATAAAATAAATTCACTTTCAAAGTAATGCATACCTAGGTTCGAGGTGTAGACCAATTGGTTCGACCAAAACCATAAGGGAGAAGAGGTCCAAGGTTCAAATCTCGGGCCTCACCAAACTGAATGCTTGTCCCTTTCATGGTGCTTTTAAAAACATAAAATATTTAAAATGATTGTGGCATGGTGGTTATAGGGTTAGACTATGCGAAGAACTGTGTGGCGACTTCTAGGGCAGACATCGTAAAATATTATGGTGGACATAAAAGCCAAACAACCTTCCCAGATTCATGGTGTCAACCGATTCTATGGAAGACATCGTAAAATATTATGGTGGCCATAAAATATTATGCATACCTTAAATTATCTCTTGAGATTCTATGTTATGAAATTTGACATGTCAGGGTTGAAAATTTGAAATGTGTTAGACATCACTAGGTGCATTAATCATTTTCTTTCACCATGCAAAAATTAACCTTAGCTTCAAATTTGGCACTCTCAGTGCTTTATATTTCTCTATAATGGGTGATGGTACTTTGCTATATTTCATAGCTTTATATGCTACTTTTATGATTGATGTCGGCTTATTGTTCTTCACGGACTTTCATGCAGGCTTTGAAAGAACCTCTTCAATCAGTCAACTTTTTTGCACCAATTTTATTCAAGAAATTTTATCACCACTTCATGTTTCTTATATTTTCTCATGATTCTTCTCAATTCTCTATTGTAGTCTTTCATTAGGCTCTTCATTATTCTAGAGTACAACTCTAGTAATCAAATCCCCTTGGATGCTCTACTCTTCATCCAACATATTTTTGATGATTGTATCTCAAGTGGCTTCCACTATTCTAGATAACACTCATTCTCAAATTTTGTCAACTTGGATTCTATCCTTTCTCTCATCCACACTTTTCTTCTAACATTCAAATAGATTTAATGATACCTTAACCTTAGCTTTCTTCTATCAATATTTCAATAATCTAAAGTTTAGTCTTCTCATATCCTTGTAATATTTCATAAATTCAATAATGACTCTAGCCAATAAATAAATATTAATTTAGGCTTGTAGCCCTCTAACAAATCATTGCAAACTTTTAAAACTTCCTGCATAAATATTCAACTCCCAATTTAATAAGAGTGTAGCTTTGATACCACTGATGGATTTTTAGATAGATTACATCATAGGTCCTAATGTCCAAGATCTCAATTAATCACAATAATGAAGATTACAATTCTTTGATCAACATGAATCAATCATATTCATGAAATAATAATATTTCAATAATAAAACTCACAATATTATTGAAAAAATATATGATATCTATGTTACAATTTTATGTGATACAATATTTGGAGCTTTATATCCATAATACAATCTTACAAATGACTTTTTAATACTTTGACTATTGCTCTCCTCACAAATCTAGGAGATGCATCCTTTCATATCCTTCACATATGATAAAACTCTCATGTCTCTCTACTTGAAACCTATACATATGGCTTTTGACTTACATGACACTTTACACACTTTACCTAGTTACATACTTTATTACATGACACTCGTGTTCTTCTCATACATTGATACATACTTTATGAGAAATATAAATTACACTCCTTAATCTACTAAATATAAATGTGCAATGTACTACATGCTACCAAATGATGTAATATATCTAACAAATTTTAAGAAGAATGTCTATGCAATTTTATAATAAGAAAACAAAGAGCAATGTAAGACTTAAGTTCTTGAGTGTCTAGAATATTTTTCCAAGTCAATTTGCTTGGGTTTGAAGTAGCTCCTAGATATGGTGGAATGTGCTTAGAGAAAATTCATTTTTGCAAAGAGGTGTCATTATTCAGGTATCTCCATTTCCCTTCCTTCCTCTTCCTCTCTTCATATTTCCCTTCCAAAGCTATAATCACCCAAACACCTCTTATACACTTAAAGCAAGGTCGTTGAGATAAAAGTGACATGTATAATAGGTCACTACAATAGATTAGAATGATTGTAAAAAATAATAGCTAAATATCTATGGGCCTATTGAAGATATGTGTGAGAAAATATTTAAAGAAGAAAGTTAAACTAGCCACAATAAGCAAAATAGAACTCGAGTAGTTGATTGATACAAAATATGAAAATGACATCTACACTCCATGAGTGTGTTGGTCAAGATATTTTATAAAAGACATATAACAAACTATATTATAAGGATTGGGCTACAAGATTCATTATGAACTTATAAATATCCCAATACACCTTAGAATAAAGCTTGGCTCCTTAGAATTTGCTTGTCATATACTGTATACTTTGCTTTGCAATCAATCAAAGTGAAAGTTGTTTGACCTCCATTGGTGATAAATTTTTTAGTTTTTTATATATGAATTGTGCACTTTAATGCATTTTTATTTTACACTTTATGATTGGTGATTAATGTTAAAAAAAATTATATGTAATTATATTATTAGTTGGATTGTCTTTCATAAAGTGCTTGGAGTGTTTAAAGTATATAATATGAGCTTAATGAACTCTATAATACCTTTATTATTGATAAGTCTATTAAACTTCACTTTAGCTTGTTTATAAAGGTATCAATGCGTTATATTTCATGGTTATTATGCTATACTCCATCCATATTTCAAGCATTCTCTAAACCATTTCCCCTCTTATAATCCTTGCATTTCTATATTTTGTCTTGAATATTTTCTTTAATTTCTTTAGCATTCCAAGGAGTTGTCCTTCTTTGAAGGTTGAGCTTAGTAGAATTCCTAGTCATTCAATATTGGTTGAGATCTAGAGCATATTACACATATTAGATAGATTTAGGTCTAAGAGTTAGATTTAGGAAGTTCTCAAATTTGGTTATTAATATCTTCTTTAAGGATTTCCTATAAGATATATATTTTTATCATACATAGTCTCTTAGGTGATCTACAAAGTCAAAAACCACTTTCTCTCAACAAGTTCTTCCACTTAAAAATTAGGGTTTGACTATGGGTTTTAGTCTTCATGGTTGCTTGAAAGAGGGATGTAGGAGGAAAATGGTTGCACCCTACTATGAGTATTATAATGATGTTTGACCATAATATAGGATTGGGATGTGAGAATTTATTAATTATTTTAAAATTTATTATAAGGAAATACCAAACTGATCAATATACCTACCCTCCCAAGATTCACATAAATACATGGAAGAGTTTTAGTCCCCATTGATAAATGAAGCCCTATGTGAGGGTATACCTTGACGTACATAAATTAGTAATGGCATGAGAATTATTTACATCTAGATACATAACTCAATGTTGATATGTATAAAGGGGTTGTGTTAGGTACCAATATAGGTACTTAATAATTAATAATTTAATATTGTATTGTATAGTGGTATGAGCCATAAATTAAATATTGAGTAAGGAAGTCCACATGTTAAAAAAAAAAAAAAAAAAAAAAAAAAAGAAAAAAAAGAAAAGAAGACCCACCCCGACCAAAGAACAAACACCACCACGCCGGCACACAACAACCCCCCCCCCGGACCCCGACCGCCGGGGGGCGGGGGCGGCGCGGGGGCGGGGCGGCGGGGCCGGCCCCCCCCCCCCCCCCCCCCCCCCCCCCCCGCCCGCCCCCCCCGCGACGCGACCACCCACCGGGGCCGACGGGGGCGGCCCGCGCCCCGCCGCCCCCCCCGCGCCGCCCCCCGGGGCCGGGCGCGGCCGCGCCCCCCCCCCCCGCGCCCCCCGCGCCCCCCCCCCCCCCCCCCCCCCGCCGCCGCGCCGCGGGCGCCCCCCCCCACCCCAGACCGGCCCCCCCCCCCCCCCCCCCGGCGGGGGCGGGCCCCCCCGCCCCCCCGGGGGGGCGGCCGCGCCCCCCCCCCCCCCCCCCCCCACAGACCACACACCCGAGATCTCCTCCCCCCCCCCCCCAGGGGGGGCCCCGGGGGTCCCCCCCCCGCTCCAAAGGTAGAGGGAGGCCACATGTAGATTAGAAATAGGTATATCATAAAATCATATATGTAACCCATGGAAAATATTGTCATATGTAATTGCAAGGAATATTATCATATCATTATGCACTTTGTAACTCATGGAAGGTGAACCATCACACTCTTGTATAAAGATAGATGTACCCTCATTGTAGAAGGTATCTATGATTTATTTTTGGAGAAGTATTAGCTTGTGGAGTTAGAGATCTTATGGGATGGCTTACTTCCCAAAGGAGCATTGTATGGTGTTGCCTTACCTCAAGGGTATAATCAATCTCTATTTTATTATGAGCAATTTATTATGCAATTTATTTATGGATGAATATTAATATTTATACCAATTTTTGAAATATTTATGGTATGAGAAGAGAGGGTCATAAAATTTGGTATGAGAGTAGCAATTTGGGCAAAGTGGGTTTGTTTTTGCAGAGCTAGGGCATGTTTTTCAGAAAAAAAAATGTCACATTTTGCAAAGATCATATTTTTTATTTCAATAGTCATTTTCATAATGTGTTTATACCATTGTCTAGATATTTTTTGAGTACTACAAAAATGACTACTCATTTGTTAAATTCTGATTAGTATTGAGAAAGTTATGACTATTTGAAGTTGGGTTGTTTGTGTTGTTCTTTGGCCGTGCAAATTTTTTTCAAAAAGAAAAACATTCGTATTAGATTTTTTATTAGTAATTTTCAAAATATTTTTGCACCATTTATATTATTTTGAGTGCTATAAAAATAATTACTCACTTGTGAAATTTTGATACATATTGAAAGAGTTGGGCTATTGAGGTTATTTTTGGGCTGCTCGAATTTTTTTGAAAAAAAAATGTATTAAATTTTCTATAAAATATTTTCAAAATCATTTTACACCAATATATAGATTATTTTGAGTATTATAAAAATGACTACTCACTTATGAAATTATGATACATATTGAGAGAGTTAAAACTATTTGAATTTGGGTTGTTGAGGTCATTTTTGGATGCATGAATTGTTTTTCAAAAAGAAAAACTTCATATTATTTTTTTTAGCAACCATTTTTAGAATATTTTTGCACTAGTATGTATGTTATTTTGAGTATTACCATAATGAATACTCACTTGTTAAATTTTTTTAAGTGTTTAGGGAGTTACAATTGCAAGTTGGGCTTTTGGTGCTGTTTTTTGGGTTGCACAAAAAATTTATGCAAAGGAAAAAAATTCATAACTCTCAATCTAGGTAAGAAAATTAGTTCATGTTTGTTTTTTTTGAATAAAATCCATAGATTCATTTGTTTAAGACAAAAATACATGAGATCTTAGATATTTTAATTTTTGAGAAATTCTAGTTATTTCAAATCTTGTTGCTTCAAAAAAATATGGAGTTGTGAATATTCTATGGAAAAGATATTGATGCTAAGGAATGGTTAATAAAGTGGAATTTTTTTCTTTAAATATTTTTGAGAAATAATGGAAAGAGAAGAATTTAATTTCCTTGAGTGGGGATGCTCTTACATGGTTTACTAATTTTGCTCTAGCTCATAAATACAAACATACATAGAAAGAATTTGAAGTAGCATTCATAGATAAATTGGCATTGTAAAAAAAGGATAATAATATACAGGCTAAGGAAACTACACCTTGTGTGTCAGGGCCAAAAATTGGTCAAAAAGCTTTGTTTGAATGACAAAATTCTATTTTGCAAGTTCATGGGTACATTCAAAAAAAAAATTATTGTTTCTATTAACCCTAGCAGCAAATATAATTTTATCAATATATATTTGAATAAGAGGTTGCAAGTTGAAGCAAAGAAAATCAGAGACATACAAATTGAGGGAGAAAATGTCTAAATTTTTGAAGATCTGAAGCTCACCATGGATAAATATGTTTTACATTCAAATTTTCATGCTATTGAGGTGAATGATGCAGATATTGTTCTTGGTTATCCTTGGTTGCATACTTTATGTACTATTAACATTAATGTGCAAAAAAAATTCATTAAGTTATGGTACCAAAAGAAGAAGATAACATTACAAAATATTTTTTAGTGTAAGGAAAAAAATGTAGCTATTTCAAAGGAACATAGTGAAGATCAAGAGAAATAATATGAAATCGAATCTCAACAAGAGATCAAGGAATAAGTAAAAGATAGGGATAAAATACATGAAGAAAGCAAGAAGGAAGAGTTCAAAAAATTAGAACATAAAGTTAAGGTTATCACATATCGCCACCCACACCACCATGAGAGATAATAATTTTAGAGGCATGGGTTAAGGTAATAATCTTATGGTTCTACATGGAATAAGCAAGGCACCAACTATGGTAAGGTTTGTCAAAGGAATTATAGTAAGTTTGGTTTTCAGAGTGGTGTAGTTGTAAAAATAAATAAATGGACTCATCATCAAAGTATATCAATAGAAGCTTGGAGTAAATCCAACAATTTTAACTACTCAAATGTTCACATGGCATATCACCATCAACGAAGGCCACCACCCATCAGAGTTCTTATAGGATGGATGGATGATCAAGATTGGTTCCAATACTAAACATGACTCTGAATATCATATTATTTAGCCTCTTCTAATATTTTGAGGATGAAATATTTTGTAAGGGGGATGGAATGTTAGGTACCAAGATAGGTACTTAATAATTAATAATTTAATATTGTATTGTATAGTGGTATGAACCATAAATTAATTATTAAGGAAGGTCACATATCAAATTAGAAATAGGTATGTCATATAATATTATATGTAATTGATGGAAAATATTTTCATATGCAATCACAAGAAATATTCTCATATCATTATGCACTTTGTCATGGAAGGTGAACCATCACATGGGTGATCTTGTAACTCATGGAAAGTGAACCATCACACTCTTGTATGAATATAGATGTACCCTCATTGTAGAAAGTATCTATGATATATTCTAGGAGAAGTCTTGGCTTGTGGAGCTAGAGATCTTATGGGGTGGCTTCTTCCCAAAGTTGCATTGTATGGTGTTGCCCTACCTCAAGGGTATAATCAATATTTATTTTATTGTGAGCAATTTACTGTGCAATTTATGTATGTATGAATGTTTATATATGCAAATTGTTGAAATATTTATGGTATGAGAAGACAAGTTCATAACATTTGGAATCAGAGGAGCGATTTGGGTAAAGTGGGTTTGTTTTTGCAAAGCTAGGGTACACTTTTTAGAAAAAATATCACATTTTACAGACATCATATATTTTATTTTAGTAGTCATTTTTAGAATGTGTTTGTACCATTGTCTAGATGTTTTTGAGTACTACAAAAACAACTACTCAATTGTTAAATTTTGATCAGTATTGAGAAAGTTATGGCTATTTGAAGTTGGGTTATTTGTGTTATTTTTTGGCTTTCAAAAAGAAAAAAAATTGTAATAAAATTTTTATTAGTCATTTTCAAAATATTTTTGCACCAACATGTAGATTATTCTGAATATTATAAAAATGACCACTCACTTGTGAAATTTGATACATATTTAAAGAGTTACAATAATTTGAAGTTTTGCTATTGAGGCTATTTTTATTTTTTGTTTTTTTATTTATGGAAAACATCCCAAAAGGGATGCCACTTTTGGGTAAGACCCAAGGAGGTAGGGGTATCCATTCCACCAAAAATGCCCAGGACTTGGACCTGGCCTACCACCTTTGACATACTCAAGGAGCAAACAAACACACAAAACCAATTTAAAAATAAGTAAATAACAAAAAAAATAATAAAATAAAATAAAAACATGCTCCTTGAGTGTGTCAAAAACAAAAGCACAACCAAACACGCACAATAAGATAAAATAAACCACAACACAAACCACATAGAAAAACACAAGAGACACATAACAAAACACAAACAAGACAAAAACAACAGAACACTACAAAGACATAACCCAAAAAAACATGAAAAATAAACACAACCAAAACCTAAAAAAATAAAAATAAAAACAACAACAGACAATAAACAAAAACAACATACATAGAAAACACTCACACATAAAAACACAAAATAACACAAACAAAGAGAAACCCAAGAACAAGAACGAAAAAAACACAAGAACAATAACAAAAAACATAAAAAAAAAAACAACAAAAACACAAGAACAACAAAAAACAACACAAAGAACACAAAAACAAAACAAAACAAAAGAACCCACCCACCTTAAAAAACTAAACAACAAAACAAAAAAGAAAAAAATGAACAAAACAATGACCTATCTAGACTAGAAGACTATTAAGGCAAGAATCAAAAGAGAAATCAAAATAAAAAATAGAATGAGATAGGGAACTAAAAAAAAACTAAATAAACCAAAGAGAAGCAAAAAAAAAAACAAGAATAAACTAGGTACCTTCAAAACTGGAGCCATCCAAAGAAATGATAGAAAGAAGAGCTTCCCTAATTTGAGAATCCCACCATATAGGAGGGTGGCCATAACAAGTAAGATCACCTTTGTCCAAAGCCCAATTAGCTAAAGCATCAACACTCTTGTTTTGATCTCTAACCACATGATTGTAATCAACTTTCAAAAATCCCATCTGGATTAGCTGAATCTTCTCAATAATTCTTTTTATTCTCCAATCCACCTTATGATTCTTAGAAGGAGTCTTCAAGAGATTAATCATAAGTTGAGAGTCAGACTCAACTAACACCTTTTCCCATCCAACCTTAGTAGCCTCCTGAAGACATCTGAGGATACCATACCCCTCAACAAGATTATTGGAAAGAATACCCAAATTCTCAGCAAAAGTAAAAACTAGGGAGCCATCTAAAATTCTACCAATTCCTCCCACACTGGCTTTTCCAGGGTTTCCTCTAGGCGCTCCATCAGTATTGACTTTTCCAAAATCCTTAGGAGGAGGTTGCCAATTTCTATCCTATCCATATTACTAATACTCACATTCCCTTTAAGTTGGTTGCCCTTAGAAGGTTTAATCTTCAATATTTACATCACTTGATCCCATATTTGGTGGGATTTTGCAGGTGATTAAGGAGTTGATGGACTAATTCAACTAAGTTGGCTATGGTATTTTGCCAAATATAGTGAATATCCTTTCTATCTTGATTAAAAATTTGGTTTTTCCTTTCATTCCAAATATTCCAAAGAAGAATGGTAGAACCCATCCAAACTAATTTCCTAATAAAATGATCAAAACCCTCTTGATTAGGTCAATCCCTCCAAATTTGTTCAAAAGTAAAAAAATTGGACCACTGTAAGCCAAGTAAAGTGGCCATTCTCCTCCATAGATTAGAGGCTAAAGTACACTCAATAAAAATATGGTTGATATTTTCTACATTCTCTTCACACATTTCACATCTAAAAGGGCCATGAAAACCACACTTCATAAGTTGCTCACTAGTAAGCACCCTACGATGCAATAAAAGCTAATTAAAGAACCTCACCTTAGGCTAGAGCTTGAACCCACAATCAAGAAAAGATGTCAGAAGAATGGTTGGGATTATTATGGCATAAGGTCAAATAACCTTGAGCAACTAAATACTCACCCTTAGTAGTGTTGTTCCATCTAAAACAATCTTTTTCATGGGATCAAGAGAGGGATTTCATATGAAGGATGCCTTGGATATCTTGTCTTTGCCTTTCTAGGATTTTAATAGGTCAGTCCTTAATAGGGATCCAATATCTACCAACATTTGAATTACCAGTATGGTACCGACATTAATTAGCCATCTTTATTTAATTAGCTCGGTGAAGCTCCTCCATCCAAGGCCTCCAATCGAGAAACTGAGTTATCAAAGGCTTGTGACCATCCCAAGAATCTGTCCAAAAATTTACATGTTGACCATTATGAATGATCCAAAATAATTTTTTCTTTATCAAATCCTCACCAGTCTTAAGAACTGCTAAAATGGGAGAACCTTTGGTAGGAAGTTGATAGCGAACAAGGTCTTCAGGACTTTTATTCTCAACATATTTATCATAGAGATTATTGGCCCAAAGATCATTGGGGTTATGCAACATCCTCCAATATAATTTAGCAGCTAAAGCTTTGGAGGCTATTTTTTTGCTATGTGATTTTTTTTTCAATAAAAAAAAATTATATTAAACTTTTTACTAGCCATTTTTTAGAATCATTTTACACAACATGTAGATTATTTTTCATACTATAAAATGAATGCTCACTTATGAAATTTTGATACATATTGAGAGAGTTATAGTTGTCTGAAGTTGTGTTGTTGAAGCTATTTTTTGGCTACGTGAATTTTTTTCCAAAAGAAAAACTTCATATTAATTTTTTTAGCAGTCATTTTTAGAATATTTTTGCACCAGCATGTAGGTTATTTTGAGTATAACCATAATTACTACTCACTTGTTAATTTTTTTTAAGTATTGAGGGAGTTACAGTTGCAAGTTGAGCTTTGGTGTTGTTTTTGGGGTTGCACGGAAAATTTATTCAAAGGGAAAGAATTCACAACTCTCAATCTGGATAACATCAGTTCCCGTTTGTTTATTTTTTAAGAAAATCCATAGATTTAATTGTTGAATACAAAAATAGATGAGATCTTAGAAATTTTAATTTTGATAAATTCTAGTTATTTCAAACCTTAGATGCTTCAAAAAAATATGAAGTTGCCAATATTCTTTGGAAAAGATATTGATGCTAAGGAATGGTTCATAAAGTGGAATTTTTTTCTTTAAATATTTTTAAGAAAGAATGGAAAGAGAAGACTTTGTATTCCTTGAGTGGGGATGCTCTTACATGGTTTACTAATTTTTCTCTGGCTCATAAATACAAACGTACACAGAAATAATTTGAAGCAACATTCATAGGCAAATGGGAATTGTAAGAAAAGGATAACAATGTGTAGGCTAAAAAAATTACACCTTGTGTGTTAGGGCCAAACATTGGTCAAAAATCTTTGTTTGAATAACAAAATTCTATTTTGCAAGTTCATGGGTGCATTCAAAATAAAAAAATTATTATTTCTATTAATCCTAGAAACAAATATAAATTTATCAATATATCTTTGAATAAGAGGTTGCAAGTTCAAGCAAAGAAAATCAAAGACATACAAATTGAGAGAGAAATTGTTTAAATTTTTGAATATTTGAAGCTCACCATGGATAGATATGTTTTACATTAAAATTTTCATGCTATTGATATGAATGATGTAGATATTATTCTTGGTTATCCTTGGTTGCATTCTTTGGGTACTATTTTTTTTTATTGGTAAAGAGGGATTTTGAAAGGACCCATAACCTTTTACAAAGAGAGTAATATTTTGATAAGCTCCATGGAGACAAAAAACAATAGGAGCAACAACCCTATCTGGGAATCTAGTAACAAAGTATCATCAGAAGAGAAACCATCACCAAAAAACCTTTTAAAACCCATGCAGGGATAGAGATAAAAGCTAAGCTAAAAAAGAGGATAAACTAACCCACGTAGGGGTAGTAACCCAAACCACAATAGGACCTCACACAAGGGGACAAATTTAAACATTGGTATTGTTAGGACCTTGAATGCCATTCTCTTTAGTGGTGCAATATGAAATCTGCCTTACATTTAAAATCTCTTTCCCTCGACGACAAAACTTACGTGACATTTGTGCGAGAGAGATAAGATACAACTGTAACTAATATATGGAATCTGACTTGCCAATCGAAGATTGACCAATCACAATGGTGATAAAAAAGTAAACTTGAGATCAAATTTGAAAATATTGGTTACTAAACTATCCACTCTCATGCCTACTATTGGTTGAGTTCAGCATTGTTGACATCAGCTAGGAATGGAGGAAAGAAATCTCTCCACACTGTGAGGATTTGTTCAGAGATTCCCATATTTACCAAGTGGTCTACAACCCAATTTTATTTCCTGTATATGTGATTCACCCTGATATTCAAGAAAGAAAGCATGAGAAGATTGATTTCATTGATTATATTGGAGATGTTCCACGAAATAAAGAGGGTTTCTATTGAAAGGCATCCTATGATGTTTTTGGAGTCCCCTTCCACCAGAATATTGGAGATCTGCATACTGTGGAGAGGAAAAATATCTTGGTAGAGAGTCTTGGCTTCAGTGGTGTGACTAGAATTGTGGCCCAAGTTCTCAGCATAGACTAAAATGATATTTCCTAAATGGTCCTTGATAATTCCTTCTGCACCAGCAGGTCCAGCTCCATAAAAATTTAGCTTTAGGAAACCTAGGGGGGAGGAGTCCATTTGACAAGGGAATGATCAGTCCTGGGAGAGACATGGTTGTGATTGCCATTGGGTATCCTAAGGGAAGATGCTAGAAGAGATTAAAACTTTGGCTCAGGATGATCATCTCCATGGGTTATGGACATATTTTTTGTAGCTACAACAAATATTCTGGAAAGAACATACTTCTCATTATGAATTGAGTCATTAAAAGCACGAGTATTAAGTTCTCACCAAATATTCCACAGGAAGTGAAGGTAGAAAGACTAAAGCATCTTGAGGTAATGACCTTTGAAAGGTTTGGACCATTGGACACACAAATCACTTAGCATAGAAGGTGGGACCCAAGAAATACCAATGGAAAAGAACAAGGATGACAGGATGAATTGGGAGAAGGGACATGAAAAAAAATATGTTGGATAGACTCACAATTCGTGTGGTAGATACAACAATGGTTGGGCAGATAAATACCATGATGATGAAGGTTTGGGATGGTAAGAATATTATCTTGGATAACAAGCCAAAATAAAAAATTGATTTTGGGAATGAGGTGGGTTTTCCAAATGAGCTTGGAAGGGAACCAAGGAGGACCAAGGTTCTTAGTGAGGGCACATGAAGACTTAATAGTAAATAGACCATTTGAGGTGGGAGCCTAGAGAAGAAAATATTCCAAGGGTGAGGAGGTAATGATGCAAAGACACAACAAATTAGAAAGGTCAATAGATGCTTGTTTTTGCTCATTAGTCAGGATGTTAGCTAGTATAGATTTCCAAGACCAACCATTGGTAAGGAAGAAATCACGTACCTTTGATCTGAACAGGGCATCGATCATAGGATTCAAGCACAAGAGGTTCTCACACTTCTATAGAGTACAGTTGTCGAGCCAAAAATATTTCCAAAATATGATTTTGGCACCATTACTTAGCTTCCATCGGATACCCTTTTTAATGATATGCTTGGTTTTGATGATAGAGTTCCATAAAATTGATCCATATATGGGTTTAGGATCATCCAAAAAATTCTTGTGATGCTACAAATATTTGGATTTGATGATGGAAACCCAAATATATCTTTCATTGGTGAGGATACGCCATCCTTGCTTGGCTATGAGCGCCATGTTCATGTTATGGATCCTCCAAATTTCGATGCCGCCATAGTATTTTCTAGAACAAATCTGGTTCCATGCAACCATATGAATGCGTTGCTTAGTCTCTGATCCTAACCACTAAAAATTTATTTGGAGATGCTCAATTTTATTACACACTTCAATAGAAACCTGAAATATGGAGAGGAAGAAAACATGAATACTTTGAAGAGTGGCTTTGACTAAAGTGGCTTTTCTTTCTTGGTGGAGGAGATTCCCTTTCCAACTACCCAATTTTTTTGGATGCACTCAATAATAGTATTCCAAAGGGATTTCTTGGATTGGCCTTCAAAAAGTAAAAATCCTAAATAGGTAGTTGGGAAAGTGGTGATGGAGCAGCCTAATATGGAAGCAATGCGGGCTTGACATCTCCCTAGAGTATTGATAAAGTAGACCTTGCTTTTGTTGAAATTTACCTTTTGATCAACAACATTCTCAAAGGACAACATGATGGATTGGATGTGCTAAGCTTTAGGGATGGATGTAGAGGTAGCTAAGATGGTGTCATCAACAAACTATTGGTGAGATATGGCCTGGAGGGAAGATGGAGGTTTGATACCAAAAATATTCCCAATGGATCAAGTATGGTTTAGAGTTATCCCTAAGGTTTCAGCAATGATGATGAACAAAAAGGGAGAGATGGGGTACCCTTTTTGGAGGCCTTTGAAGCTCTTGAAATAACTAGCAGGGGATCCATTCACAAGGATAGAAAAATTGGTAGAAGTGATACATTTATTGATAAGAGCAATCCATTTAGGGTGGAAACCAAACCTGGAAATAATTGATAATATGAAATCCTAGGAAACTCTATAAAAGAATTTATTCATGTCAAGATTAAGAAGGAGACCCGCCTTGCAACTTTTAAAAATAGAGTGAATGATTTGGTGGATGGTGATGATGTTATATACAATTTGTCTCCCTTGAAAAGAGCTACCTTGGTTTGGGGCTATTATGAAGGGTAGAATGGGTTTGAGTCTGGTGGCCAAGTCTTTGGTGATGATTTTATAAAGGATATTGCACAAGCTGATGGGGTGGAATTTAGAAAGGGTGTGGGCATGATTGAATTTGAGAATGAGACCTAAAAAAGTAGAATTGATATCCCTTGGAATTTCCTTATCTCTTTACATTTTTTGGATGGTAGAGACCACGTCTGGACCCACAATGTCCCAAAAATGGTGGAAAAAAATGGGGAAAAACCCATCAAGACCTGGTGCTTTCCCACCTTACATGGAAAAAATAACATTATGAATTTCTTCAGTAGTAAGGGTTTTGAGTAACAATTGATTATGTTCTATTGTTACTAACCTTGGGATATTCTGGAGAAGATCCTTAGAGGTTTAAGGGTCACATTTTGGAATGGTCTCAAGTAGCTCCTCAAAAAAATTTACTATCTTCGTTCTGATTTCTAAAATTTTAGTGACTATCTCTCCACTTTGTTGAACCAACTCCTTGATTTTGTTGCTTCCTCTGTCTCATAGTTGTGGCATGAAAGAAATTTGTATTGGAGTCACCTTCTTTCAGCCAAGTGACCCTAGAATTTATTTCCAAAAAACTTCTTCACTTTGAAGAATATTATGGAAGTCTGAGAGAAGAATCTTTTCTATTTCCTGGAGAGTGGGGTTAGGATCACCGTGCAGCATTGACAACTCAATATTAGTGAGTTGTGTATGGATTTGCTATTTTTTGTGGAAGATGTTCCTTAAGACCTCCTTATTCCATTGTTTGAGATTGAACTTCACGTGTCTCAATTTGTTTCTCACTTGGGAGACTTTAGATTCAATAAAAGAGTAGGCCCATCATTGGGAGATCAAATCATTGATATTGGGATCTTGAAGCCACATGGATTCAAATATGAAAGGGTATTTGTTAGGATCTCATCCTAACCCTTAATGTAATAACTTCCATGATGTAATAATTCCTAGTGAACGTGGGTAGTACCCATGATTAATATTTTGTAATGTTCTAAGTTTTAGCTTAGGTAGTGCCCATGACAAATGGCACCCTTTTTATGTAACACATGGTAGATAGGTGGCATTGTGCATGTAATTCGTGTGGCATTATGCATGTAATTCGAGTGGCCTTGTGCATGTAATTCGAGTGGCATTGTGCATGTAATTCAAAGTGGCACTATGCATGTAATTCGGGTGGCATTATGCATGTAATCCAGGTGGCATTTTGCATGTAAGCCAACCTTGGAAGGAAACTCCTTAAATACCCGAAAGGGCACCAATGTAACCATATTTTGCAAAATTAATGAAGTATTGAAGGAGGTTGCCCCCTCAAAGAGGCCTGCGATTTAGTCCTATTGTGAGATTTTTCTTTATGCAAATTTTTGTTATATTAATGTGATGTTTATGTGAGTTATTTCCAAGCAATTGTGTGAGAGTGTGTTATTTTGGTATCAGAGCGCTTTCCAGGGCCAAGTTCTACTGCAACTGCAATGATTCTTGCCATCCAATCCGCCTGTTAGGTATAAATTCCATGTGTTTTTTCCATTCTATTGTTCCTTATTAAAAAAATCCAAAAAAAAAATACAGTGTTTTTTTTTTTCCAGACCAGAAACAAAAAATATATTGTTAGTTGAGTAGGTAGAAACCCTGTACCAGGGGTTTTAAAATATCGCGAAGGATCTGTCGTTATTGGCTAAGCTAGATAGCCCATAAAGCGTCTAGTGAAGTGAGGGGTGATTAGGCTCCAATACCCAGGCCTCAGACAGAACTCGCGCATGGACTTGAGCTCCCACGTATCTTTGGGTATATCGGGAGACCATCTAGGATTAAAAAAACTTTTAGCCATTAGGAAGCTCTTCGGCCTTGTATTACTCATAGTCTACGGGACAGAGCATCCTGGACGATTACCCTCCCGTATTGTCAGAGAGGCAGGTAGTGTGCTCAAGGGTATGTGTGGAATCCTCCTTGAGTAGTGGCCTGAAATATTGGTCCGAGCACTATTGTTCATCATTGTCGGTATATTAGAGGGCCTATGGGTGGTACATACTCCTATACTTAGCATTCCTTGGTTCTGTTAAAACTTCAACCTATAAAAAACGTAAAAATAAAAATAAAAATCCAAACATCCATGTTCGTAAACCTGCATTTCAAAAGTGAGCATATGAGAAAGGAGTCCTCTACTAAAAAAATAATAGAAGGGACATGCATTCGGGATAAGCCATGAGGGTGACACTTAAGTCGACAGTCTGGAGAATAACAGTAAAATTTACGAGTGGCGATCCACAATCAGAGTCGATCAGGTCGAGAGGTCAGCACAGTCAGGGTAGAATTCACAGTCTTTAGGGTCAGAACAGAACTGTCATATCAGTCACCTACAAAATACAGAGAATATTGAGTGTGAAACACGGCAAATTATAGATAGTGCTCTAGTAGCCAAATTTTGCTTAGTAGCTCAGAATCAGAATCTGTAAACACCGTTAGACTCAGCAAAACAGGAGATAAAAAAAAGAGTCAGGGGTGCCAAAAAGTAGTGTTGAGATATATAGCTCATTGTGACCACCTCCTTCTACTGATCATTTTGATATATAGCACCCAAGAACTTTTTTGGGAACTTACTAAAAATAGTAAGTCCTAAAAATTCAATTCTATTTTTAGTAACTGGTCACAAAAGGTCAAAAAAATGGCCCAGGGTACTCGTGGACACCAGAAAGAACTAGAACACTTGGAGTCCCTAACAAAAGCCATTGAGAACTTGAACTCGGCTTTTCACTCCATAAGGGAAGAAGTCCAAGGTCTTCGCCTAGAGCATGAGGCCACTAGCAACCGCCTAGAAGAAGCACTGACATAAGTGGACAGTAAACTGAGAAGAGAACCACCCAAATCAGAATACCAAGTTGAGAGTTCTACAAGGAATCGTGACCATGATCCATCCTTTAGAATGCCCAAATTGGACTTTCCCAAATTTAGTGGGAAGGATGTTGATGGGTGGCTATGTCGGGTTGACCAATTCTTTTGACTTCATAATGTACCCATATTTCATCGAGTCCAGATGGCTTCCTTTAACTTGGAATCTGAGGCTCTACACTGGTTCCAATGGTTGCGTCTTGCCTACCCAAATATCTCTTGGGAGGATTTTGAATCCCAACTACTCACTCGATTTGGTCCTAGTGAGTTTGAGGACTTTACAGGAGCCTTGACCAAACTGCAACAAACAGGGTCAGTCCGAGAGTACCAAGCTCAATTTGAAAAATTGGCCAATCGGACAAGAGGATTGAGTGAAGGGTTCTTCCAGAGTTGTTATATCAGTGGGTTGAAGATGGAACTCCAAGCAGAATTCAAAATGTTGAAACCACGAACTATGATGGAAGCTATCAGTTTGGCCCGTTTGGCCGAATCTAAACTCTCTACCCAAAGACACCCATCAAAGTTTCCTCAAAATAGACCTTCATTTCCCCCTAGAGCCCAACACCCAGATGATAATAAACCTGCTACACCTAAGCGCCTCACCACCGAAGAGATGGATGCACGTCGTGCCCAAGGATTATGCTACAATTGTGATGAAAAGTTTTTCAAGGGGCATAAGTGTGCACACAAAAAAATGTTCTTGATAGATGTTGGAGAACCTGATACCGCTGATGAGAGTGATGAGGATGAGGACCCTCCAGAAACACCTCCTCCACAAGAAGAAGGGAAACAGGAACCTGAGACATCAATTACAATCCATGCCCTTGCAGGCATTACTACTCCTCAAACCATGAAGGTTACAGGATGTTTCAAGGGCCAACGTCTTTCCATCCTTTTGGATTCGGGAAGCACGCACAACTTCATTGACCCTAGAGTTGCTCAACGGGAAAATTGCTATATCCACAATTGTAGTTCCTTTGAGGTCATGGTAGCCAATGGGGGAACCTTATCTTGTCAGGGAAAGTGTCGCAATGTTAAAATCAAGATAGGGGACTATGAACTCAAGCGAGGACATGTTTGCCCTCCATTTGGGTGGATGTGATATTGTTTTGGGATGCCAATGGTTGAGTACGTTGGGCACTATCAGTTGGAACTTTGCTAAACTTTGGATGCAGTTCTTCCAGAATGGACAAACACACATCATCAAGGGCTCCCCGATAGGAACACCTCAAATTATCAGTTCAAATGGCATGGATAAATTGCTAAAGAAATCATCACGTGGGGTCATTGCACAACTATTCTCCATCCAGCCATCCACATCTCCAATGGGTGAAATCCCACAAGACATGCAACAGATTCTCCACAAACATGAGGCCATCTTTTCAGAACCCATCACACTACCACTGCATCGCTCTCACGACCATGCCATTCCATTATTGTCGGATAGTACACCTCCCAATATCAGACCACCTTCTGAGCGACTCAAGCGCACCTTATTTTGGAAAGGTAGGAAACAGGACATTCGCTCTTTTGTGGCAGACTACGACACAGGTCAAAGGATGAAAAGAGAAACAGTGCACTCTTCGGGCACTCTTCCCCCCTTGCCGATACCGGATCAGGTGTGGACTGACATCTCTATGGATTTCATAGAAGGGCTACCTAAATCTGGAGACAAGTCTGTTATTTTTGTGGTAGTGGACCGCCTTTCAAAGTATGCTCACTTTTGTGCCCTAACCCATCCTTACACAGCATTCACTATTGCCCAAATTTTTCTTGACTCCATATTTCGCCTTCATGGCATGCCAACCTCCATTGTATCTGATCGTGATCCCAGCCTTACTAGAAATTTTTGGCAAGAGTTGTTTAAGTTGCAGGGGACTCAGCTCACAATGAGTTTAGCCTACCATCCGCAAACGGATGGTCAAACAGAGGTTGTTAATAACTGCTTGGAAACCTACCTTCGCTGCTTGCCTCCGATCATCCTACTCATTGGGAAAAATGGCTTTCTTTGGCCGAATGGTGGTACAACACTTCCTATCATACCGCCACCAGAGGCAGTTTACGGGCACCCTCCACTCACGCCTCCCTCCTACATTTCGGGCAGCTCCAAGGTACAGGTTCCATCAACACTTCCCGAATTGGATGAAGAAGGCTCCATATTACTTGCACCAAAGCAGCTGATGTATCGTCGAACTCACAACATGAGGTCCTGGTTCAGTGGCGTGGACTTCAACCTGAGGATGCTACATGGGAGTCTCTCCATCAACTTCAGCAACAGTTTCCTCATTTTCAGCTTTGAGGACAAAGCTTCTTCAAGGAGAAGGGCATGTTAGGATCTCATCCTAACCCTTAATGTAATAACTTCCATGATGTAATAATTCCTGGTGAACGTGGGTAGTACCCATGATTAATATTTTGTAATGTTCTAAGTTTTAGCTTAGGTAGTGCCCATGACAAATGGCACCCTTTTTATGTAACACATGGTAGATAGGTGGCATTGTGCATGTAATTCGTGTGGCATTATGCATGTAATTCGAGTGGCCTTGTGCATGTAATTCGAGTGGCATTGTGCATGTAATTCAAAGTGGCACTATGCATGTAATTCGGGTGGCATTATGCATGTAATCCAGGTGGCATTTTGCATGTAAGCCAACCTTGGAAGGAAACTCCTTAAATACCCGAAGGGCACCAATGTAACCATCTTTTGCAAAATTAATGAAGTATTGAAGGAGGTTTCCCCCTCGAAGAGGCCTGCGATTCAGTCCTATTGTGAGATTGTTCTTTATGCAAATTTTTGTTATATTAATGTGATGTTTATGTGAGTTATTTCCAAGCAATTGTGTGAGAGTGTGTTATTTGATTTTATTTTATAGCAGGATCTTAACGGTATTTGAAAGTGGAGACATAAGGATCACTATCCAAAATCAATGGATTATGATCAGAGCCAATTCTGGGTAGAGAGCACAGAATGGCATTACCAAATCTAGGAATGGTATTAGTGGAAATGAGGACACAATCAAGGCAAATATAGATTATTTGGTCTCATTTCCTATGATTTCTCCATGTATATTTGGGTCTTCTGAGATTAATATCCATCAATTCATTGCTATCAAAAAAATTTGCAAAGCACTCATAAGAACTCTCAGTTATCTGAGATCCTCCTTTCTTGTCTGTGGGAAAAATAGAGAAGTTGAAATATCTAGCCAACATCCATGCTTTTGAGAAAAAGACTTCCCTCAATTGACTAAGAGAGTTCCATAATAGATTCCTTCTGGAAGGAGAATTAGGAGTATATATGCTGGACATAATCCATTGAAATCCATCCTCTTTGTTAAAGAATAGTATATTAATATAACTTTTAGCTACTGATAGTACTGTTACTTCAAATTTGGTTGGATCCCATAAGCACAACAATCCACCTGAAGCTCCATTGGTCATACTGAAAGAGGATTCAAAGTTTCTCCAAATATATTTTGATATGCAAGATGCATTTTGAGAATCAAGCTTGGTTTTTTGTAGAAAATGAACGGTGGGTCTATGTTCCCTCCTCATGGACTTGACTAAATGTTGCTTATTTCATCCATTGAGGTCTCTCACATTCCATGAGAGGAATTTCATTTGGAAATTCTTGAAGATGTTCACTTCCCTCTCCTAAGGGGGAGGGGAATTTTGGTTCTATTTTGGTCCTAAGACTCCAAAATCTTGGATGACCCTCTGAGGGTGAACTATGTACCATTTGGTATTGTTGAGTGGTATTTTCACACACTTGTGAAAGTACACTCTCCTTTAGGATTTGGGTTCCAAATCCCCTCTTGCAAAGAAGTTAAACAAACAACTTCTCCAAGGTCTCCACTGTATTAGCATTTGCAACTATGTATTAGTAATCTCAAATGAAGATAATCAATTTAAATGCTTGGAACACCTTAGTGATTGCAAGTAACTGTAAACAAGGGGCAATGTTGGTTTATTTCACCATGAAACTTTAGTGATTGTTCATTATTTTATTTTTTTTAGATTTTGTAATTTTTAAATGTTCATTTTAAATAAATTAAACCTTTTGGAAAATAAAATAAAATGAAAAAGAAATACAGAAAATTAAAAATAAAACACATTCAGTCTGATGCTATCCTATTCCGACAAAATCGAAGATATGAGGTTTTCATGCATGTAACCTAACTTATTGGACCTGCAAAACAAGCACAATCCGGATAAGCTAAGTGCTGGCTCCTAAGGATTTAAATGAGGTTTTCAGATTTAAGCATTCACATGCAGCAACCAAGAAAATACTTGCATCAACTACATTTACAAGCCTAAAATCTAAAAAGGGAAAATAGACATTTAATCTTGCATGCAAAAAATGACTCCTTTCTTGCCCATAAAATGCAAATTTTTGAACAATTCTACATTAAAAATATGTCCTGTTACAATAGCAGAATCTCTAGTTTTTCTCAAAACCAGCAAAAGGGGAAGAAAAACACTCCACAACAGGCCCAGAACGGCTAATCACCCTCAACTCTGCAACCCCACTCGCAGCGGTTTTTGACCTCTATACCAATCTGTGCCTCTGCGTTTTATACTTGCTGGAAAATTGCTTCTCCTTCCATGATGGTTCGTTTCGTTTCCCAGATTGCATCATTTTGTATTCCCCGTCTCATCATTATCTTTGACTTTCTGTTCGATGTCTTAAACATTTAATATTCTCTGTGAACTGTAACGCCTCTGTCGCCCTTACACTTTTATGCCACATGTTCAGTGCTTCTCTGCATGTTTACACTTTGGCTGCTTTCTGTCATGAAATCACGATGCTTTTCTCTTCCATTCCATCTGGCTATTTTCTGTCGCGAAATCACAATGCCTTTCTCTTTCGGGCTGTCTCACTGCTTTTTGTCGCGAAATCATGACACTTTTTCATTTCGGGCTGTCCAGCTACTTTTTGTCACGAAATCGTGACACTTTTTCATTCGGGCTGTCTCGCTACTTTCTGTCATGAAATCGTGACGATTTTTCTTTCCATACCATCTCGCTACTTGGAGCCATGAAAATGTGACATGTCGCGATATCGCGATAACTTTTGCATTGACTCTTCTCTTGCTACCTTCGACCGCGATTTCATGACATGTCGCGATATAGCGAAAATTTCTCCTCATGAGGCATTCTGCTGCTCAGCCACAAAAACGTGACATGTCACGAAATCACGACATTTTTTATCCTTCGCTGCATTTTGCTTGTCTGAGCCGTGAAAACGTGACCTGTCGTGAAATTGCGACACCTTCCAGTTTCACAGCAGCAATACGTTGCGAAATCGTGACAACTTTCATTTTTGAGCAGCGACGGAGCAACATGTCATGAAATCGCGACACCTTTCCATTCTGTATAACTTCACTTGGCTGAGCCGCGAAAACATGACATGTTACGATATCGCGACAGCTTTTCATTTTTGGCTGCGATGGAGCAACATGTCACAATATCGCGACAACTTTTTATTTTCAGCCGTGACAGAGCAACATGTTGTGATATCATGACAACTTTTTATTTTCGGCCGCGACGGAGCAACATGTCGCGATATCGTGACAACTTTTTATTTTCGACCGCGACGGAGCAACATGTCGCGATATCGTGACAACTTTTTATTTTTGGCCACGACGGAGCAACATGTCACGATATTGCGACAACTTTTCATTTCTGGCCGCGACAGAGCGACATGTCGCGATATCGCGACACTTTTTCTCTTTTGTGGAATTTTTGCTTTTTTTTATTTTTTATCATCTGGGCTACTACAGTTTTCTTTGAAAGCATGCAAGAAAGGTGGGTCCCCAATTTTGGGGTGTGTTGTGGATCAGCCACAATAAATGGTGACTCTGCTGTCAAATGCTCTTGAGCATTTTGGTGAGAACCCAACCTGAAATATACAAGCTTAGATACAAGCGTCAGCACATAAAGATAAACAAACATCGATAGATCAAAAATACATGAAACATCAAAATCATAAATATCAGCTCAGTGTGTGCAATGTGTTTCATTCCCTATCATTTGAACTTGATCAAAATTCCATTGTTAGTTTTACTTATGATTTGTATGCAAGGATATGAATGATTTGTGCAATATTTGATGCATGATGAATATGCTAGAGACATAACAACCTAATTTACAAAGGCTCAAACCTTCTAATATCATGAACAAACATATTCAAGCTGTCAAACCCTCTTAGGACCAAATATATGTATACTGAATTAATTTACTAGATCCTAAAGTTGGTTATGTGTCACTACCATTTTGAACCCATGTGCAAGTGTGAGTGAAATCAAAACTTTGGGGAATAGGATTCCCAACCTAAGTGAAATGGGAATTTAACCCTATCCTTACTATTCTAATTTGGAGTTAATTACCTCATCTTGAACAAAATGATTTAACCAGTTATGGATGAAATTGTCAAGCTAGTCTATCCATATGAGCAGTTAGTGGTATTGCTTTTAAATAAGACATGATGCCACGCATGAGCACTTAACCCCATAATCCATGATTTGGCTTCATTCATTCTTTTTTTTTTTTTTCTTGGACCTTTGGGATGACTACCCATCCTTGCTAGGGACATGTAGTATGATCCCTCCAATCCAATATTAAGATGAAATTAGAAACATTAATTTTTATTTTTTGGACCTTTGGGATGACTACCCATCCTTGCTAGGGACATGTAGTATGACCCCTCTAATCCAAAATGAATATGAAATGGGAAACATTAATTTTATTTTTGTTTCTTGGACTTTTGGGATGAATACCCATCCTTTGTAGAGGACATGTAGTACGATCCTTCCCATCCAAGTTTTATGATAAAATGAAAGATGGAAACTTTGGGGAATCGGATTCTCAACCTAGGTAAGATGAGAATTATGCCCTATCCTTACTACTCCATGAAGGTCAAATCAGAGCTTTGGGGAATTGGATCCTCAACCTAAGCGAGATGAGGATTTAACCCTATCCTTACTACTTTGATTTTAGGCTTTAAGCATTATGGGAGTGGTAAAAACCACTATTTTAAGGATTATGTTGCATGATAGGACAGACATGAAATATTCTTTTCACCTCACCTTTTCATCCAAGTATGGTTTTGACCATTTTGCTCAAGATTATTTTTAATGTGCATGGAATGTGCTTGGTTCAAGATAGTTTGGGCAGCAGTTCCCAACCTTAGGATCCTTTTAATATATGTTATGTAATAATCCTAAGAGGATTCAACACCTTCTCAATAATTGCCCATGGAATGAAAATGTAACTCAGATGACATGTATATGCAATGTGGAATATGACATGAGGTATGAATGCACTGCTTCATTTGGAATATATCATCTATTTTACCATCATGTGCAAAACTGACAACTTCATGCATCACAATATTCAAACGATATTATTTAAATTTTTGTGTTACTTGTGGAGCTTTCTAGAACACAATTCCAACGTTTCATATTCTCCTGATTTTAGGCATAAGTTGACATCTCAAATTTTCTTCTTTTTTTTTTTTTATCAAAACAAACTAAACATGCCAAATGAAATCAACCCCACAACTTAAATCCTAATCCAAATAGCAATCCCAAAATGAAACTTGAAAGCACAAACCCAAACCAAAACCAAAATCTATATACAATATAGTACAAGATGATGCCAAGCTTGGACTATTACTTTCCTGGATCCCAAACATGATTAGAACATTTCAAAAGACATATGTCACAATACACATGCCAAATGTTGTAGGAATCCAACAAAAATAATATCAAACCAAGCAATGCAACAAATTTCAACTTGCCATGCTCACCATACCAATTTGATTTAGTTCTATTAGCAACATCATAGGTGATATTCAAATCAAATTGATTGGACAATGGTTGGTATTCAATTTTATTTTGTCTATTATTTAAAGTGCAAGTTTCATCATTCCATTCATGATTTAGAAGTAGGCTTTCCTTTTCAAATGTGAGATATTGCAAATAAGAGCCTATTTCTAAAAGTATTGAATTCTATTTATTTTTCAAGATTTTAAAGCAATCAAAATCAATCAAAGCTTGGCAAACATCACCAAGATTTGACATTTCATCATCAATGACATTAGCATCCAAAGGGACATCATGTAACCCATCACTTGAAATTTTTGTAGCTATCACCAAAGGTAAATATTTCACCTTGTCACCCATACTCAACCCATCATGATTAGAATTTACCACAACTTGATGGGTGTCAGTAGCTTTTTATTTTTGTTCATTGTCTTCTTCATCATCCAACACCTGTTCAAAAACACCAAAGTTAGGCACCCAATCAAACATGCATCCATCTTTTTCAAAACAAGAGCCTAATTTTTCAAGATATGTGTCGCGTGACACCTTTCCATGATCAATGGCTTGAGTTGCCTCAAAATCCATATTTTCATTAGGATCATCAATAGTATCAAACCCACACCACTTAGGCTTTGTAATTTCATCATTTTGAGATGGCATAGACATTGTAGAAACAATAGGTGGATCAAGATTTTCTATTTCTTGCCCCTTGAGGGGAACAAAAACAATTGATTCTCCTTCTTGATCCATGGTAGTAAAATCATTATCCTTCTCTAACATTTGATGAGATTCCAACCCTTATTCCAAAACATTCTCAGATTGTACAGGACTTGTAGTATCCTCATATGAAAGGGCAATTGTATTATCCTACATATCAATAGGCACACAAATTTCATCAGAATATTTGGAGTGATCATACTCTTCCCAAGAATCATAATGATCATCTTTCAAAATCAAATTGTGATGCTCAACTATTTCTTCATCATCTTTTAATTCATCAACATGTTTCTCATCAAATTTATCTTCACCTTCCTTAGATGGTTCAATTACTTCCAAAATTGGGTTATTGCTTGTATTCAAATTGATAAGGCTATCATAATCCACATGTGTAACCCATGATTCACATTTAACATAATTTGGAAGGTGTGAATTTTCTTGGCCATCATTTTCAACAATGTCATCCGAAATAGATTCATCCTCATAGAATTCATCTTTTGGTGAGTCAAGGGTTTCCAATTTGTCACATGTTTCAATACTAGTTGGATCTAGCACTCCTCCCTTGCCTAAAATCATATTCTTATGAAAATAATTAAAATTGATTTTAGAAATATCCTTTGAATCAAGATGAGTATTTTGAAGTTGATTCATACTTAAGAAATATGGTTGATCTTGCATAGCATGTTGAGGATTTTGAAATTGATTGAAGCTTGGGAATGATTGTTGATTCTGAAATTGATTCACACTTGAACTTGGTTGAGGTGGATAAATCATTGGGTGGGTAAAGGAGGTATTAAATGATTGAATATTACATGATCCAAAACCCACACCATAATTTTGACAACTCAATTGTTGCTCAATTACCATTGCTTGAGTATAGGCTTGTGGCAAAGATGTGATTTGAGGCATCCCTCGCAAATATGTGGAAATGAGTGGGTCAAGAGCATTTACATATATTTGGAGAGCCATTTCTTCTTGAAGAGCATAAAATGTCACTAATTGAGCATATAATCCAAAGAACCTTTCAGAAAATGACTTCACATTTTCACTTGGTCCTTTTTTAATAGTGAAAAACTGCTGATACATGCGGCTTGGGTCAACTCGCTTTTTGTTGAATTGATTAAGAAATGCTGCCTCTAGCTGAGCCCAATAAGTGATAGACCCTAAAGGCAGACTTGTAAACTAATAATATGCCACTTTGTCCAAGGTGTAAGGGAACATTTTACAAGCAACATCATCATACCACATTGTTAAGTGATTCACAACAAATTTGAATGCTTGAATGTGTTCTCCTGCAGTATTTGTCCCGTTAGACAAAAATCAAGGAAGACATCTCTCAAAACCAATGGGAAAATAGTGTTGAACTCTTGGTATGTTCAATGGGCTACCTGTAATCCACGGTGAAAACATAGCCATTAGTGAATCTTAAAGAATATAACTTTAATACCCAAAAAACAATTCTTTTTTATTTATTTATTTATTACTCTCTTTTTTTTTTAAATCAAATCACATCACATTATTTCTCTATGAACAATCAAAGCATTAGGAAAGTGCATAGCAATTAATGTCCTTTTAACAGTACAATGTTGTATTGTTAAAAGAGGGTTAAAGATAATAATCAATAGGGCATGAAATATTCAAAATTTAAATCCATATAGCATTTAAATCAATCTAAAATAAACCTGTTTAGGCCCTCCTTCTAGCGCCAAATGTTGAGTGGTATTTTCACACACTTGTGAAAGTACACTCTCCTTTAGGATTTGGGTTCCAAATCCCCTCTTGCAAACAAGTTAAACAAACAACTTCTCCAAGGTCTCCGCTGTATTAGCATTTGTAACTATCTATTAGTAATCTCAAATGAAGATAATCAATTTAAATGCTTGGAACACCTTAGTGATTGCAAGTATTTGTAATCAAGGGGCAATGTTGGTTTATTTCACCATGAAAATTTAGTGATTGTTCATTATTTTACCTTTTTTTTAGGTTTTGTAATTTTTAAATGTTCATTTTAAATAAATTAAACCTTCTGGAAAATAAAATAAAATGAAAAAGAAATACAAAAAATTAAAAATAGAACACATTCAGTCTGATGCTATCCTATTCTAAAGAAACCAAAGATATGAGGTTTTCATGCATGCAACCTAACTTATTGGACCTACAAAACAAGCACAATCCGGATAAGCTAAGTGTTGGCTCCTAAGGATTTAAATGAGGTTTTCAGATTTAAGCATTCGCATGCAACAACCAAGAAAATACTTGCATCAACTACATTTACAAGCCTAAAATCTGAAAAGGGAAAATAGACATTTAATCTTGCATGCAGAAAATGACTCCTTCTTTCTTGCCCATAAAATACAAATTTTTGAACAATTCTGCATTAAAAATATGTCCTGTTACAATAGCAGAATCTCTGGTTTTTCTCAAAACCAGCAAAATGGGAAGAAAAAAACTCCACAACAGGCCCAGAACGGCTAATCACCCTCAACTTTGCAACCTCGCTCACAACAATTTTTGACCCTTGTGCCTGTCTGTGCCTCTGCGTTTTATACTTGCTAGCAAATTGCTTCTCCTTCCATGACGGTTCGTTTCATTTCCCAGATTGCATCGTTTCGTATTCCCTGTCTCATCGTTATCTTTGACTTTCTGTTCGATGTCTTAAACATTTAATCTTCTCCGTGAACTGTAACGCTTCTATCGCCCTTACACTTTTATGCCATGTGTTTTGTGCTTCTCTACATGTTACGTAACTACCCCCTATAAATCGTGACCAAAAATAGCATGTCATGATATTGCAACACTTTTCTGCATGCAGCTTTGCTCTTCTACCTACATCGCAAAAATGAGACATGTCGCGAAATCATGACATTTTTCGACCAACAGCCTTATCCGCCACCATGCACAGTGAAAATGAGACATGTCACGAAATCGTGACATTTTCCTGTATGCAGCCTTGTCAGCCTTCATGCATAGTGAAAATGAGACATGTCATGAAATTGTGACATTTTCCTGTATGCAGCCTTGTTCGTCCTCATGCATCACGAAAATGATACATGTCATGAAATCGTGACATTTTTCTATTATCGGGCCATACAGGTGCAACCTGTCATGAAATCGTAACATTTTTTTGCTTCGGGCTATGCAAATGCAACCTGTCGTAAAATCATGACATTTTTCTCTATCGCTGGGTTTTGTTTCACTTAGCCGCAAAAACATGACATGTCACGATATCGCGACAACTTTTCATTCCGCACACTTTGGTTGCTTTCTATCATGAAATCACGATGCCTTTCTCTTTCGTTCCATCTGGCTGTTTTCTATCGTGAAATCGAGACGCCTTTCTCTTTCAGGCTGTCTCATTGCTTTCTATCGTGAAATAGTGACACTTTTTCATTTCGGGCTGTCCAGCTGCTTTCTGTCATGAAATCGTGACACTTTTTCGTTTGGGCTGTCTCACTGCTTTCTATCATGAAATCACGATGATTTTTCTTTCCGTACCATCTCGCTACTTGGATCTGCAAAAATGTGACATGTCACGATATCGTGACAACTTTTGCATTGACTCTTCTCTTGCTGCCTTCGACCGCGATTTCATGACATGTCGCGATATCGTGACAATTTCTCTTCATGAGGCATTCTGCTGCTCCTTAGCCGTGAAAACGCGACATGTCACGAAATCGTGACATTTTTTATCCTTCGTTGCATTTTGCTTGTCTGAGCCGCGAAAACGCGACCTGTCGCGAAATCGCGACACCTTCCAGTTTCACAGCAGCAATACGTCACAAAATCATGATAACTTTCATTTTTGAGCATCGGCAGAGTGACATGTCATGAAATCATGACACCTTTCCATTTCGTACAACTTCGCTTGTCTGAGCTGTGAAAACGCGACATGTCGCGATATCGCAACAACTTTTTATTTTCGACTGCGATGGAGCAACATGTCGCGATATCACGACAACTTTTTATTTTTGGTCGCGACGGAGCAACATGTCGCGATATCGCGACAACTTTTTATTTTTGGCCGCGACGGAGAAACATGTTGTGATATCGTGATAACTTTTCATTTCTGGCCACGACAGAGCGACATGTGATATCGCGACACTTTTTCTCTTTTGTGGAATTTTTTATTTTTTTTATTTTTTATCATCTGGGCTACTGCAGTTTTCTTTGAAAGCATGCAATAAAGGTTGGTCCCCAATTTTGGGGTGTGTTGTGGATCAGCCACAACAGGTATCTCATATGATGCTTCCATGTTTCTAATGTCCTGGGCAGAAGGACAACCTCATTTTTTTCCAGATCCCACATCAGCGGTTGGTTTCTTCTAAGAGTGGATAGGGTTAGGGCTAGGGGAGGTGTGGTTGGAATATATTGGGATACTATTGGGTGAGGTATGAGGGCTCTTCAGGGAGGGTGGAGGGTGCAAAGGTCCATTGAAGACTGGTTCAAGTTTGATTTGATCAGCGATGGTGTCATTGATGAAAATAGAGAAGAAATGGTTGGAGACTAAGATAATTGGATACCAGGGTGAATAAAGATCAAGACCTATCTAGAAAACCAAATGAGGAGGTTTAGATGGTTCTCCCCTTTGATATTGAGTTACAAAATCAGAATATGTGGGATTCTCAACATGGTTATTGTTGGGCTCAAAAAAATAAAGGTGACTAGACTATTGGAGATGGTGGCCCTTGCAAAAGGGACCGATAGAATATTTAGAATCCATTGGGTATTGAGAGGTTAAATGACCTTGCTTAAAATAGATGCTATAAAAGACATGTTTCTTTTCGTATTCAATAGGTCGAGATAGGGTATAAACCTTTGAAATGAGATTGATGGAAGTCGGGAGAGCCACATACAAGTAGGCATTGATGCACATGCAAGCTTGAATCATTAGGGTCCTAGATCTAGTTGGTGGATCAAAAGAAATCATCTCCCCTATGCTTCTCGCAATGCCACGGAGAATATCCTCATGCCAAAACTAAATCGGAAGTCCAGGAAGGTGGAACTATATTGGAGAAAATTTTATGTTTTGAGTAGATGGGTCAAATTCCACACCCCACTTCTGAAGGAAAAGACCTCTCTGTACAAAGAACCAAGACCCTCCTGTAAGGATTCACTAGGAATCTTCTAGATTGTTTAGTCGAATGAAGAAAATTTCTCTAGGGAGTGCTAATAACTCCATGGATCCTCTAGGACACCAAGAGGAATGAGTCCATTTGCAGATGGACTCCATATATGGCCTTGATCCAAGGAATTTACCAATTAAAGAAGAAGATAACATTATAATATATTTCTCAATGTAAGGAAAAACATGTAGCTATTGCAAAGGAACATAGTGAAGAACAAGCAAAAGAATATGAAACCAAATATTAGTAGGAGATCAAGGAAGAAGTAAAATATAGGGATAAAACACATGAATAAAGCAAGAAGGAAAAGTTAAAAAATGTAGAACATCATGTTAAGGTTATCACATATCGCCACCCACAACACCATGAGAGACAATAATTTTGGAGGCATGTGTTAATGCAACAATATTATGGTTCTACATGGAATCAGCAAGTCACCAACTATGGGTAGGTTTGTCAAAGAAAGTATAGTAAATATGGTTTTCAGAGTGGTGTAGTTGTAACACAAAATAAATGGACTCATCATCAAAGTAGATCAATAGAAGCATGGATTAAATTTAACAATTTTAGCTACTCAAATGGACACATGGCATATCACCATCAATGAAGGCCACCACCCATAAGAGTTCTCATAGGATGGATGGATGATAAAGATTGGTACCAATACTCAAAATGGCTCCAAAGATCATATTATTTAGCCTCTTATAATATTTTGAGGATGAAATGTTTTGTAAGGGGTATGGAATGTTAGGTACCAAGATAGATACTTAATAATTAATAATTTAATATTGTATTGTATAATGGTATGAGCCATAAATTAATTATTAAGGAAGGCCACATGTCAAATTAGAAATAGGTATGTCATAGAATCATATATGTAACCATTGGAGAATATTGTCATATGTAACCACAAGGAATATTGTCATATCATTATGCACTTTGTAACTCATGGAAGGTGAACCACCACATGGGTGATCTTGTAACTCATGGAAGGTGAACCATCACACTCTTGTATAAAGAGAGATGTACCCCCATTGTAGAAGGTATCTATGATGTATTCTTGGATAAGTCTTGGCTTGTGGAGCTATATCTTGTGGAGTGGCTTCCTTCCCAAAGGAGCATTGTACGATGTTGCCTTACCTCAAGGGTATAATCAATATCTATTTTATTGTGAGAAATTTATTAAGGGTGAATGTTGATATTTATGCAAATTGTTGAAATATTTATGGTATGAGAAGAGAGGTTCATAACATTTGGTATCGGAGCAGCGATTTGGGTAAAGTTGGTTTGTTTTTACAAAGCTAGGGCTTGTTTTTTAGTTAGAAAAAACATCACATTTTGTAGAGATAATATTTTTTATTTCAATAGTCATTTTTAGAAGGTGTTTGTACCATTGTCTAGATATTTTTGAGTACTACAAAAATGACTACTCATTTGTTAAATTCTGATCAGTATTGAGAAAATTATGGCTATTTGAAGTTGGGTTATTTGTGTTATTTTTTTGCTGCACAAAATATTTTCAAAAAGAAAAAAGTTCGTATAAAATTTTTTATTAGCCATTTTCAAAATATTTTTGTACCAACATGTATATTTTTCTCAGTACTATAAAAATGACTGCTCACTTGTGAAATTTTGATACATATTGAAAGAGTTACAATTGTTTGAAGTTGGACTATTGAGGCTATTTTTTGGCTATGTGATTTTTTTCAAAAAGAAAAAATTCTTATTTAAATTTTTATCAGCCATTTTTTAGAATCTTTTTGCACCAACATTTGGATTATTTTGCATACTATAAAATGAATGCTAACTTATGAAATTTTGATACATATCGAGAAAGTTAAAGTTGTTTGAATTTGGGTTGTTGAGGCTATTTTTTGGCTACGTGATTTTTATCAAAAAGAAAAACTTCATATTAATTTTTTTAGCAATCATTTTCAGAAGATTTTTGCACCAGCATGTAGGTTATTTTGAGTATTACTATAATGACTACTTACTTGTAAAATTTTGTTAAGTATTGAGGGAGTTACAATTGCAAGTTTGGATTTTGTTGTTGTTTTTGGGGTTGCATGAAAAATTTATGCAAAGGGAAAAAATTCATAACTCTCAATATGGGTAAGCAAATAGGTTCCTTTTTCTTTCTTTGTGAAGAAAATCCATATATTTAATTGTTGAAGATAAAAATAGATGAGATCTTAGAAATTTTAATTTTTGAGAAATTCCAGTTATTTCAAACCTTAGCTGCTTCAAAAAATATGGAGTTGCCAATATTATTTGGAAAAGATATTGATGCTAAGGAATGGTTCATAAAGTGGAAATTATTTTCTTTAAATATTTTTAAGAAATAATGGAAAATAGAAGACTTTGTATTCCTTGAGTGGGGATGCTCTTACATGGTTTACTAATTTTGCTTTGGCTCATAAATACAAATGTACACAGAAAGAATTTGAAGCAGCATTCATAAGCACATGGGCATTACAATAAAAGGATAATAATGTGCATGCTAAGGAAACTACATATTGTGTGTTAGGGCCAAACCTTGGTCAAAAAGCTTTGTTTGAATGTCAAAATTCTATTTTGCATGTTCATGGGTGCATTCAAAATAAAAAAAGTATTGTTTCTACTGACCCTAGTAGAAAATATAATTTTATCAATATGTCTTTAACTAAGAGGTTGCAATTTCAAGAAAATAAAATCAAAGACATACAAACTGAGGGAGAAAATGTTAAAATTTTTGAATATTTGAAGCTCACCATGGATAAATATGTTTTACATTCAAATTTTCATGCTATTGAGATGAATGATGTAGATATTGTTCTTGGTTATCCTTGGTTGCATACTTTGGTTACTCTTAGCATTAATGTGAAAAATAAATTCATGAAGTTATGGTACCAAAAGAAAAAGATAACGTTACAAGATATTTCTTAGTGTAAGGAAAAATATGTAATCATTGCAAAGGAACATAGTGAAAAAATAAAAAAAGAATATGAAACCTAATATTAGTAGGAGATCAAGGAAGAAGTAAAATATAGGGATAAAACACATGAAGGAAGCAAGAATGATGAGTTAAAAAAAGTAGAATATCAAGTTAAGTTTATCGCATATTGCAACCCACACCACCATGAGAGACAACAATTTTGGAGGTGTGTCTTAAGGCAAAAATATTAAGATTCCACATGTAATTAGCAAGGTACCAACTATGGCAAGGATTGGCAAAGAAATTATAGTGAGCCTAGTTTTCATATTGGTGTAGTTGTAACACAAAATAAATGGACTCATCATCAAAGTAGATCAACATAAGCGTGAAGCAAATCCAATAATTTTGGCTGCTCAAATGGACAATGGCATATCACCATCAATGAAGGCCATCATCCATTAGAGTTCTCATAGGATGGATGGATGATCAAGATTGGTACCAATACTCAACATGGCTCAAAAGATCATATTATTTAGCCTCTTCTAATGTTTCGAGGATGAAAAATTTTGTAAGGGGGATGGAATGTTAGGTACCAAGATAGGTACTTAATAATTAATAATTTAATATTGTATTGTATAGTGGTATGAGCCATAAATTAGTTATTAAGGAAGGACACATGTCAAATTAGAAATAGGTATGTCATAGAATCATATATGTAACCGATGGGAATATTGTCATATGTAACCACAAGGAATATTGTCATATCATTATGCACTTTGTAACTCATGGAAGGTGAACCACCACATGGGTGATCTTGTAACTCATGGAAGTTTAACCATCACACTCTTATATAAAGATAGATGTACCCTCATTGTATAAGGTATCTATGATGTATTCTTGGAGAAGTCTTGGCTTGTGGAGCTAGAGATCTTGTGGAGTGGCTTCCTCCCCAAAGGAATATTGTATGGTGTTGCCCTACCTCAAGGGTATTATGAATCTCTATTTTATCATGAGCAATTTATGGTGCAATTTATTTGTGGATGAGTGTTGATATGTATGCAAATTTTTGAAAGATTTATGGTATGAGAAGAGAGGTTCACAATAAGTTGATTTTTAATCTTAATAATTGTGAGATAATATAATCAAACAATATTATATGATCTCATTTAAGTTTAAATTAATGTAATATTTTGTTAAATCTAGGCTCAAGATATCTAGTGATCCATGGGGTTATTTCATTTTGGATTCACCAAAAATATAGATAGTGGGTTTCACGTGGGTTGATTTCCAATATTCCTTTCCAAAGGGAACCTAATCATGCGATGGTTTACCTCAATATATTTCATGTTTAAATCCTATACTATGTTGGATGTGTAAATTTTACAAAACACCTAAAGGATCAAGATCTACCTTTAGTCCTCTTAAGGAGGGATCTAAAATAGAAATCAAATGATGCAAGAATACAAGTATGCCAACAAACAAGGTTTTAAGCTATGTGCTCTTCTAATTTAAATGATTAGAAAGAAAGTAAAGTCTTTTCCTTTCAAGGAATTTTAGGGATTATTAAATCATTCAAAATTTACTTTAAATTCAATTATATGCTATTTTTTCCCTTGCCTAACCAAGTTTTTAAGAGAGAGTCTAAGAATAAGGAAACTATGTCTAACATTATTTTATTATTATTCTTTCAATGAAATAAGAAAATAGGGTATAAATACAAAAATAAAAAACTAAAATCTAAGATAAAGAGATAATAGAAAGTATATGGAAAGAGGCTACTTGGATTTTCCATATAGGCAAATGTGCTACCAATCCATGAATGCATTGCTTGTGATCCTACTAGTGCAAATGCCTCAAAACCATTGCAAATGTGAAACCTATAAATAGATAAAATAGAAATAGAATGAGAGTAAAGGGGTTATACCCAACTGAGATAGATGTTTAAGCTTTATGAGTTGAGAGGTTAGACCCCTCAACCACTTAAAGAAAATAATAAAAATAGAAATAAATGCAAGAGATATACACCAATGATGTTTATGTTACCTATAGTAGATTGAACAACATAAATGCTTTATGACAAAGAGACAAATATATAGAAGCAAAATGTAGTGATATAATAGTTAATAAAATCCATCTAGAGAGGTTAGTATGTTGGTAAGGGCTCTAAAAATTTTGTTTTGGATAGTAAGGCTACTAGAAGTTTGTAAAAGCAAATGGACCACCTCTTACAATTAGGTAGCATAAATGCTTAGGATAAAAAAACCAAATAGTATAAGGCCAAATAGAGAAGGTCTAGAGGTGGCATAGAGGTAAATATTCTAGTAGGATTATGGTCCCTATAGATGTTGAACAAAATCCTATTCATAATTGGGAATAGCAATAAAATGCCACATAGTGCAAATGCATTACCTTATGTAACTAGGCAATGCAAATTCTAAAAGTAAAGGCATGGGTAGAAAGAGATAATAAAATTATGGTTTTAAAAAAATTGTATATGAGAAGTGATTCTAGGAATGCAAGAGACCTAGATGTCCTTCAAGCAAAAATAAAAGGGAAAAGTTAAGGAGTCTAAATAATTATGTAATGATAAATGCTAAGATAAGAAAATAAAAGGAAAATATAGATTTAAAATAACTTGTTAAAAATAATAGACTGAGATAAACAAATATATGATTTAGTAAAAATATATGATAAAAGAGGAAGCTAAACCATTTGGGACATCAAACGAAAGAAGGTAAATCCAAATATATAGGAAAAGAGAGATGCAACATCATGCAAGCCCAGTGATGTACCTCCTTGCAAATTCTACTCATCAATTGCTTGACCATTTTTT
>JAQPPZ010017124.1:0-15484 GCA_028583015.1 Wollemia nobilis | reverse complement strand
TTCAAGGTGGGAGAGAACAGGAAGCACGATCACTAACTAACAACTTGAATAGCAACAAGGAACACCAAGAATAAACGAAAGAAACGCCACATTAACCTTCCTATGTATCCTCTGGGAGAGCTCCAGGATTCTCCTTCTCCCTTTCATCGAAATTCAGGGTTCAGAGTAAAGACGATTAGGACAAGTGAATGTAACAGAAACCACAACCCACCAGGCAGCATAAAAGAAAACCAATATAGCATTTTTCCTCTCCTATGTATCCTTCAGGCAAGTTTTAGGGTACAGTCCCCAATCGCACACCGGATTCAGGATTCAGAGTCTCAGTATGCAAATGAAGAAAGACAAAAGAATCAAACACAAAAGGCAGCATAAAAGAGAGAAATTGAGCCCAAAGCTCTTTAGTATTAATCGCAGGACATCAAGTTACAACAGCTTTCTAGCAGATAGTTCCCCCCTTTCTTCATTACAATGCCTAGGTTTTTATAGAGGACCCGACCCTCTGAGTCATAATTACACAGAAAGGAGAAGTACACCCTCGAGCCCTGAGAATTCGGCTCCCCGAGGCTCTCGTGATCGAGCTCTCAAATCCGTTACCAAAACTGGCAACTATGACCGGGTCAACCATGGAAAGATGCATTAATGAGCCGTCTGGACGTCCTTGGTCTCCGGGTGCGGTGCTCGAGTGGCCGCCATGCTCGTCGAGCTCTTCATCATGGCCTGATACTTCATTTCCAATTGCCAAAAATGAGCAACGAGCTTATCGGGCACGAAAAAATGCATTTATGAGGCACTTGATCGCCTCGGGAAAATACCCGGCTTGGAGCGCGTGCCTTTGAAGTGCTTCGCTAGTTTTCAACTTCGCTTCGCAACGGACTTGTGCCGAAGCAGATTCTCCTTGATTTGCACTTCGCATGGTGAAGCTTCGCGAGACGACTTCGGGGGTGATGGAGGCCGAAGCATATCTCCTTCGCAAAATGGGCTCTTCATAATTGCTTCACTTGGAAAAATGTGTCGAAACTACTTCGGCTAGGCCTTCTACCCGAAGTATATACTTCACTGGTGAGTTGAAAAATGCTTCACTGCGAACCTTCTTCAAAACTGCGGTTCGGGAGTATTTCGGCCGAAGTGCATCCCTGCCTTCAAAATGCATCTTCTACTTCGGGTGAAAGTACTTCGCATGAAAGTTTGCCGAAGCAGATGCTTCGCAATGATTTTCGGTGAAGTAGAAATGGTTCGCTGATGCAGGGCCCGAAGTGGATGCTTCGACGGCTTTTCGATGAAGTGTTTTCAGTATTGCGCTCCTTCAAATCCCGCTTCACAAAACTTTTGCCCGAAGTAGCCTTTTGAAATGCTTCGGGTGCGAAGTAGTTTCATTCTTCTTCATTTGTATTTTACTTTGGCAACACCGCTTCGCAAAAATCTCGCCCGAAGTAGCTGCTTGAAATGCTTCGGGCCCGAAGTAGTTTTCTTGCCTTAGCCAATTTGGACCGTGGTCTGGACTTTCCTTCTTCGACGAAGTTGTTCTTTTGAATGCCGCTTCGCTCAACTTTCGCCCGAAGTAATGGTTTGAAGCGTTTCGGGCCCGAAGTTCTTTTAATCGCTTCCCTTGTTATTCTTCTTCGGCAATACTACTTCGCAAAAATTTTACCCGAAGTAGTGCTGGAAATGCCTCGGGTGCGAAGCTCTTCTCATTTTCTTTCGATGAAGCTCTTTTCCCTAGCTTGTTCGACAGTGAAGCTCTTTCTTTTTCATTTTATGTACAAAGGGGTGGCATTGAAAGCCAAAATTGCTGCAACTTTGCAAATAAAAAACAACAAAGAAATACTTTACAAAAACATTGTACAAAATTTTGATTTATTTTTCTACCCCTTGTGTAATGTGACAAAATTGTCAACATTCTTGGCGGCTCACGGGGCAACGAGCTCGTCTCGATGGGAGAACCCTTAGCTTTGATCCATTGGTCCAGAGTCACCTCCAGATCCTTCTCCACCTTCTCCCTCTGGGAGCGCTTCCGCAGCTGGTTCTCCTTCTTCTTCTTCTTCTTCTTCTTCTTCTCCTTCTTCTTCTGGCGTGGCTTCCTCGGGAGCAGCTTCCTACGGTGGCGATGGGGCAAGATGCTCATGGATTTTCCTCATAGTTCGGCGGACCTGAGACCAGGCACTCTTCGAGAAAGGCTCAAGATCTTGCAGAGCCTTGATTAAAATGTGGAACCGATCAATCTGCCCGATATCGACGTGTTGGGCTCTAGCATACAGGTCGTTCAGGCAGGCCATGATCTTGCAGTATCTTAAAAGGTAATCTGTGATCTGCCTTTCTATTATTGGTTCCGCCCATCCGTCTATCTCCGAGACGTCACTTTCAAACTGAAGCCATGTCGGCTTAATCTCTTCTTTGGTCAGGAGATTCCCATCATCATCTGTGAAGCTCGGGAAGCCCATGGAAGAGAGATCTTGAAAATAGCCCATTGATGTGCGTTGCTCGTTCTCGAACACGTCCAGGAGGTCCTTCACCTTCTGCATTTTTTGCACCTTAGAGAAGAAAGCATGAACTGTGGCCCGGGCTGTAGACCAATCCCTAGCTATCCGACTCATCGCAGGGACCTGCAAGTCTTGATATTTGGCGCTTTGGACATCGAAAGCTAATTTGAGTCGGCTTCTAGCTTTCTGAGTGATCTCATCAATGATTGGCCCTCCTTCGGCAGTGGCATTCCGGGCTTCCATGATATAGGCCAAAATTGAAAGGGCACTGGATGCCCGAGACCTAAAATTTTTGAGCAAGTGCGAGCGAATCTCCTTGATTCTTCCTCTATCAAACAACTCTAGATTTGCCTTTTCGAACAACTACTGCTGTGTCTGCAAGATTTTGCTTTCAAGTTCCTTGGCCTTCAGCTCATTTTCGGCCTGTATCTGTGCTTGGTGCTCAGCTGAACACTGCAGTTGTAGTATTTGTTGTTTGAGGGCGTGCGTTTCCTTTTTCAATAGCTTACACTGCTCCTCTGAATCCTCCAGCTTGGAGCGAATTCTAGCTAGCTCCTCCTCCAACTTGATGTTAGCGCTTTCTGCTTCGAACCTATGCTGATTAGCGATGTTTGCATGCGCTCGAAAAGTCTCAATCCCGATATGCATAGACGCAGACTCATTGTCCATGTTTAGGTGCTCCAGGTCCTTGGTCTTCTCCTGATAGTCATAATCTATTGGAGTCATTTCATCCAGAGGCTTCTGGACCTTAGGGACCTTCTTTACCTTGTGCAGCTTTCCAGCCTTCAAATCGAAGACAACACATTTTTCAGTCTGGGCCAGAGAGCGCCCCTTCTTCTTCCTCGCCTCCTTTAGCATTTTTTCTATATTTTGTCGAGCTAGGAGTAGCTTCTCGGCTAGAGGGCATTCCTTGATTAAGGACATCTCTGATTCAAATGAGGTTGGATCTCCAGCCAAAGGGGTGAACAAATACAAAGAATGAATGGGGGATGCCTCACCAGCAGGTTCGGCGATAGGTGTACTAGGAGTCCCAGGGAGTGCAACAATGCCATGTGAGGCAGGTGAATGAGGAACAGGGTTTGGCGAAGTGGTGGCGATGGACTTGTCCTGGCCTGGTGACTCGAGTGGAGTGGGGCTAATGGGATCGGTGGCAAGAGGCAATGTGTGAGGAGGTAAGGAGGGAGAGACTGATGGGGAGACTTAGCCGAGACCATGGTAGACATGTGAGAGACTAAGGCAAAGGGTGGAGAATGCTTACCTGCATGCCCTTCAGGCAGAGCGGTCGTGGTGACTTCTTGCGTGATAGGCTCTTGCTCCTTCTGGCCTTCGGCACTCTCGACCTCCACAACTTCTACTTTGGGGTCTCCCTCTTGTTGGAGGAGTTCCTCCACATCGATGACGTCTATGTCCGGGACCGTCTCAGCACTTGGTGGCATCGCATCTTCAACATTTGCTTCGGTCGGGCTTGATGCAGGTGGTTCGGCAGGAGCACTTGGGAGCTTTGTGCGGGGTCGCTTTGGGTGGCTCGGAGGCACTTGAATTTGCTCTTGCCTCTTTCTTTTCTTTCTCTCCAATGGTTGCTCTGCCTCTTCGACACTTGTGTCATGGCTTTCTGATGGTCCCTGTGGTAGTGCCACTGGTGTAGCTTCGGCTTCTTCTTCTTCCTCTTCTTTCGAGGCATCTTCCGCTCCTTTTGGGCTTTCGCCCGATCCTGGGGTAGCTGGAGGAACAAAGTCAGCAAAGGATATAGACTTCCAAGTTTCAACATTGGCTTCATAAAGAATTGCGAAGTCCTTATCTGCTGCCAAGAGTCCATAAGAATTCATTTTTTGGCGATGGACTCTCATTATCCACCATTCCCTTAACTTTTCTTCGCTCCAATCCTTCAATTCTTCCTTCAAATCATCCTTTGCCTTTTTCCAAAATGTGGAGCTTGGAGTTGGGAGGGGGTACTGGTCAGGATCAAACTCGAGCTCCATGGGGTAGAACTCATGCCAGGGAGGCAATGTCCTCATTTTCTCCAAATGCCATTCCAGATCCTTCCCATTAGGATTATTCCTTTGTTCCACAATTTTAGGGTGGGGGCAGATGTGGAAATTCTTGAATTTTAAATGATCCCTCATTACTCCCAAGGGATCATAGAGCCATTGCTGAGGAATCTGGAGTAGGCCAAAATTGGCAAGCTTTTCCTCCAGGAAAATGTTCTGCTTTAAGGCAAATACTTCAATCACTCCCATCCTGAAGGGGAAGTCACAAGTATGTGCCCATTTTCGACCATGGCCATAGATGGCGTTGGTTGCGTCACTCTGTCGAGCGACCTCCAATACAAATTGGTACTCGAAAGGGAAAAAAGGGAGCAGGAAGGGTTTTCCTATAAAGCCGAATAGGCGAATCACCAGTCCCTACGTCAATTGAAAAACATCTCCCTTCTTTTCCTGCACTACTCTATCTCTCAGACTGAGGGGGACCCGAGGGCAAGAACCCTTCAACAAATGCATAGCGGGTCCCAAAAATTGTTGGTTAAAAGAATAATAGGACTCTGTCCTCAATAGGAGGGGAGTCCACTGGTATACTGGCAGAGGATTTCCATCCTCGCCGCTTGGAGAAATGGCGATATGGGGGAATCGCTTATGTACTTGGTAGAAAAACAACCAGACAAGGAAAGAACAAGGTGCGAAGTACTGGCCTGTCACCGAATTCTTCATACTGGTGAGCCGTGTATGCAAGGTTCGGGCCACCCATTCTGCCCAATCAAAGAAAACTGGGTTGGTACTTGGTCTCGAAGCATCAGGGGCATAGAATTCCCCTCTTGAAATACATTCGGCCAAAGACACCTGCCAGGGTTGCACCGAAGCATCTATCGACAGGCCTGCCACCCATGCAATGATGGAGAAAATATCGATGCTCTTGAATGCCGCCAAGGGTAGAGGCATTTGGGGCAGCTTGTTCGAAGGGAGCCCGCTTTTGAGATTCTCACGCAGGAATTTCAGTATGTAGCTGTTGGAGGTGAACCTCTCCATCTGTTCACTTAGAATGACATTGCGAACGGAATAGCCCTTGGGTGGACCTTGCAGTGGTGCGAAGGCTGCTTGTACATCTTCCTTTAGAATGGAAAACAATTTATGACCTGAAGCGTCTAACACTTGCCTGGATGCAGGCTGGTAGTTCTGCGCGATAGCATAGATTAACTCTGGACAGTGGTGAGCAGGCGGGGTCAAAAACCAATAAATTTGAGAATAATAGGCAGCAGCCCTCTTATTCTCTGGGGTGAGTCTGCTCACCATAAAATCAATAGTGCATCGGAGGTCGGACACACCCTTAGAGAGCTCCGTGTCTCTGATTTTCTCCCACCCATCGATTGGTGGTTCTACGAGCTGCTCTTCCTCGGAATCATCTCCTTCTTCTATCGGCTGCTTTTCGGGGCGAGGGGTGAGATTTATCTTCTTTGGAGTATGCTTTTTCTCTTCCTTGCCCTTCTTTGTTTTTTTAGGGCCTGCAACTTCGGGCTCTTTCCCCTTCTCTTTGGAATTCTTCTTCCCCATGATGGCGGTCGAGTCCTTGATACAGAGGTTTTGATGTGAAGGGCTTAGATGCAAAGGGCAGGAGAATTGCAGAGTAACCGAAGGCTCTTAGTCTTGCATGAACTGATGGATAAATAACCTCCTTCTTGCTAGAGCCTCGCATTTTATAGCCTTAAAAGGCAACCACCTAAATTTATGGCACCTACTAAAATTAAATTTACACTTCGGTCGGAGGAGGTCACCGTATTCTTTGATTGGTTCTGCAGCGACGTGGTACGCGGGGCCACATGCTTTGATGATTATACCTTGTATTGGAGAAGCAACCTGCTGCCACCTCGTACCTGGGCGTGAGCTTTTCTCCTAACCGAATCACCTCGGGATGTGCTCCGCCACTTTTGCCTTAAATTCACCCACTTTGAACCCTTTTCATGGTTGTTGGTTGCACGTTCTTCGAGGCACATTTTAAATTCTCCCGTCTCGCGCTTTATTGGTTCGACGAAGTTGAAATCAGCATTGAAAATGCTTCACGATGAACCTTAGGTGCGGGCTATTTTTTGACACTTCGGGCCCGAAGTACTTCTCCTTTGTCGTACTTTGCAAGGACCACCTACCGAAGCTTGTGTTCTTGAAAATTACTTCGCAAAAGCCCCTTTTAAAATCTACTTCACAAAATTTCTGCCCGAAGTAGCTGCTGGAAATGCTTCGGGTGCGAAGCTCTTTTCGTGCCTTTGTTTGAATTTTGGTTCGGCCCTTTTGAGGGTAAAGTGCTTCACTGCGAACCTCCTTGCAACTGCTACTTCGCATCAAAAATCCCCGAAGGAGATTTTGGAGTGTAGTTCTTGGCTTTTGCATCTCGAAACAGGACGTATATACACAAATGAAAAATATATACAAAAGTACATATACACACATTTTTTTTTTTTACAAGAGTTTTACCTCAGCGATGAAAAGTCTTCAGATGAAGACCATTGACAGAGATCGGCAAAACCTGGCCATCTGCATCTTTGAGGATGAAAGAGTTGGCCGAGTTCACCTTCACAATTTTGAACGACCCATCCTAGAAGGCATCCAACTTGTCATGATTTCCAGGCTTGGCTTTCCAGGAATCCCACTTCCATACCAGATCTCCCACATTGAATGTGTGATTGGATGATTTTTTCTTGAACCAATCTTGGGTGACCTGAGCATGCTTAGCGAAGTTCTGGTAGGCTTCCTCATGATCTTCCTCTAGCTGCAATAGCTGAGCTAATCTATTTTCCATTGGACTAACTCCATCTTCTTCTTCTAACAGTTGCAGTGCAGGGATCTCCACATGAGTGGGTAAGATGGCCTCCTTGTCGTAGACCAGGGCATAAGGTGAAGTCTTGATTGACTTCTTGATAGAAATTCGATCGGCCCACAAGGCCCGATCTAGAAGGAGATGCCAAGTCCTTTTGTTTTTCTCTATAAGCTTCCTTAGCACCCTCAACAAGGTCTTGTTGGTGGATTCTGCCAAGCCATTGCCCTGTGGATAGTAATTGGAGGATACTTTATGATATATCCCATATCTGTAGAGGAATTCATTGATTTTGGCACCTGTGAAGCCAGGACCATTGTCCGTGATGATTGCTTCGGGGAGGCCGAACCTGGTGATCAACCCTTCTAGGAAGGCGATGACAGTCTCTTGATCCACGTGCTTTGTAGGAATCGCTTCGGCCCACCTGGTGAAGTAGTCAGTCATAGTCAGTATGAACTTATGCCCAGCGAAGGAGTTCGATGATATGACCCCTATGAAATCCAACCCCCATTGTTGAAAGGGTGTCTCTACTTGTATCGGTTGGAGAGGCATCGAAGCATTTCTGCTTCGGCCGATGAACTTCTGACACTGCTCGCACTTGCGACAAATTGCGAAGGCATCGACAAAGAGTGTGGGCCAATAATAACCCACCTTGATGATCTTCAGCGTCGTTGTTCTTCCTGCGAAGTGACCTCCAGATAGTCCTGAATGAAATTCTCCCAGGACTCTCCTTTTATCATCATCTTTTATGCACTTAAGAAGGACACCATCAATGTTTCTAAAAAATAGGCCTTCGGGGCGTAGAGTGTATCGGGAGGATCGCATCCTGAAATGCCTTCACTGCGATGCATTTAGATGCGAAGGACATCTTTCGGTGTTGAAGTAGTCGACTATTTCACTAACCCAATCTTTCTCGTCTTCTTCTTGGTTCGTGAAGCATCCTTCGACTGGTGAGTCATCCCATTGAGATTCTGTTGCTTCGGCCGCTGCGCTTTTCACCAATTCTTGACACAATGCACGATCACGAACCAGTTTTGTGGGCTTGATCTCAATGTCAAATTCCTGTATCTTGTTCACCCAACCGGCTCTCTTGCTTCCCAATTCTCCTTGGATGATGAAATTGCGCACGTTGGGGTGAATGACAAAGACCGTGACCCGACTTTGGGAGATGAACTGCTTGAACTTCCTGAGAGATTTCATTACTGCATGCACCTGACGTTCTATGAAATTGTATTTCTCTTCATGGGGATTGATCACCTGGCTCAGAAATGCGATGGGACGCTCTTCACCATCTTCCCCCTTTTGTGTCAGGACCGCAACATAGCTCTCGGGTTCCCCTATGGCATACAGGATAAAATCTCGACTGTAGTCAGGGTTGATCAGGACCGGCGCCTGAGCGATTCGGGCCTTAATCTCTTCGAATGCCTCCTTTCTCTCTTTCGTCTAGATGAATTCGGTGCCCTTCTTCAAAATTTTGGACATCGGCTTGATGACTTGGGCAAAATCGGGGACAAACTTCCTCACGAAGTTGATCTGGCCGAAGAAATATTGAAGTCCTTTCTTGTCTGCTGGGAGTGGGAGCTTCGTTAGAGCCTCGGCTCTGTCGGGATCTACAGTGAGGCCCTTTTCTGATATCGCATGTCCCAACAACTTTCCTTCATTGACTACGAATATGGACTTCTTCGGATTGATTGAGATGCCAAACTCTCGACATTTTTCAAAAATTTGTTGTAGATGTAAGGGGTGATCCTCCCTTCTTCGAGAGAAAATGGTCATGTCATCTAGATAGATGATGATAACCTTATTCAGAAGCTCACCAAAAGCTAGATCCATCACCCTCTGGAAAGTGGCACCAACATTCGAAAGGCCAAATGGCATTCGTTGGTAAGCAAATGTCCCCCACTTGGTGGTGAATGCTGTTTTATGTTGGTCTTCGTTCCTGACCCAGATCTGATTGTATCTAGAGAAACCATCGAGCAGGGAGAAGCGTTGAGCTCCAGCCATCGAGTGCAAGATCTGATCGATTTGCGGAAGAGGATAGTGGTCCTTGAGAGAAGCCTGGTTCAGGTTGCGAAAGTCCATGCATAATCGTATATCTCCATTCTTTTTTTTGATGGGGACTAGGTTCGCTACCCAAGAAGAATGCTTGATGGGATAAATTATCTTTGCCTCTAGCATTTTTAGGAGTTCAGCCTTCATCAGGACCTCGATCTTCGGGTTAACCGACCTTTGCTTTTGTCGAAAGGGTTTGACCCCCTCCTGCAATTCAATTGTATGTTGGATCAGCTGCCGATCGTATCCCCTGAGGTCTTGATAAGACCAAGCAATTATGTCGGGATACTTCCTGCACAGAGTCTGGATCTGTTCTATTTCTTCCGAAGTGCAATCAGTTCCAACTTTTATTGCTTTTCCAGGTTCAAGCTCTAAATCTTGATACTTCTTTTCATTAACTTTGATCCTGTGAGAGAGTGCTCGATCATTCTGATCAAAGAGGCTTTCAAGAGTAATCAATCCTTTAGGGAGGTGGTTATTCTTCAATTGAACTAGTCCTTCATATTCTTCACCATCAGGGCTTCTGCTTTCGATTGTGGCTGCTTCTTGAATCATGAAATTTATAATCTGCTCATCATTATCAAAGACTTGCCAATGTAGATCTTTGTCTGGGATAGAGGGTCTGTAGATCATCCTCATAGCTTTGGGCTTGTGCACCATGTCTTCTGTTGGAGAGTACTTGGCTACGATGGATGCCAGAACATCAGCATGTCGATTCTTTTCTCTTGGGATAGACTGTAGATTGAGAGATTCGAACTGGTCGAACAAGTCCCATACCCTATTTCGGTATGACTTTAGATAATGCTTCTTTGAAGTGCACTTATTTGTGACCTGGTTGCATACCAGTTCAGAATCTCCGAAGATTTGGAGATGCTTTATGCCTAACTTATCAGCTTTCTTGAGTCCTAGGCATAATGCTTCATATTCTGCTGCATTGTTGGTGCAGCTCCATATCAATCGGTAGCAATATTCCTTTTGCTCTTCGGATGGTGAAACTAGAAGAATCCCTGCCCCAACACCATTTTTACATTGGGCACCATCGAAGAACAACTTCCATAGTCCTTCTTGGGCACTTGTTCTATTCTCTGGTTGGGTGTGTTTCTCAGGCTTGGCGATCGCATAACATCCTATCTCGGTCTCTACCATGGCATTAAAATCTGCCAATGAGAACTCATCTTCATAACTTAGTTGCGCAAGAGACTCCTCGACCAGGTCCACCTGCTCTACTTCCTCCACTATTGCATTCACTGGATCGTTGCTCTCTTCTTCGGACATCTTCTGCACAAGGAAGGAAGAAGGCTTTTCATTGTAGATCTTCACCTTCTTTCCTTTGAATGGAATCTCCAGATGAGAGTAATCCATAGACAGATATCCACCCAGCTTTGCTGTGAATTCCCTTGACAAGCACATACTGAAGTATGGCTCCAGGTCGACGACCACTACCTCTTGTATGACCGTGATCTGAGGCATCTTATGTAGTCGAATAGGAATGTCCTTGATCACTCCTATAGTCTTCACTGGGGTACCATCCAACTGGAGTACACCTTGGCTACTTCGCGTATATTCCATCCCTATTTCTTCGTAGACTGCTCTCGGCATGACTGTTGTCGCGGCCCCAGAGTCGATCATACAGTTATGTACAATATACCCTTCCATCTGTAGAGACAGGTAGAACGGAGGTGGTCTATTCTTCCCCATAATGGATGTGGATAGGGTCTGCACAAGAGCAAGCGGTGCTACCTTTTTTGCTTTAGTCATCTTCAATGATTCTTGCAGCAGGTCCACTTGTCCAGGTAGTTGCAGTGCATCGTACAAGCTGATCTTGGTTGGGATCCTCTTTAACTCCTCTACAATGTTGTATGCCAGGGAACTGAGCACCTCGGGTTCCTTTCTCGGCTCATATCTGGTGCGATACTGCTCCGTAGCTTCAACTCTTTGTCGCTTAGTTAGTGAAGGAAACTTGAGCTTTTCCCTAGCCTGTTCTCTTGTTTCTGCCTGAGGTGGTTCGACAGAGGCCTTTTGAGCTTTTTCTTTGATCGATGCAGGCGGAGGAGCTTCGTTCGAGGCCAAAGAAGATGATTGTCCCTTCTCGGGTCGAGCGTGCACTTTTAAGGGAGCCATCTGAGTAGCATCCACTTCTATCGCCTTCTTTCCTCCTCTGGTAAGCACTACAACCGGCTCTTCTTCGCCAATCGCCAGGTTCTGACTCATTTGCCTGATGACGTTGACTTGGCCACCATGACTACTGCTCGCCAACGTTTGTACATAGTGTTGGTGCAACATGCAGGTATTCTCTTCATGCGGATCATTGCATGTAGAGCACCAATATACATATTCGAAAGTGCTCGGAGCTTCATCAATCGCAGCGTTTCTCATCGAAGCCTTTCCTTGTTGGACTGCTTGGTCTTTGGTAAGCGCAGGCGTAGGATAAGACCTTCTTGGTAGAAATTCTTGTTGCGCTTGCTTCTTCTTCACAATGGTCATGTCGTTGGACAACGTCTGAACTATGGAGTTCAGAGACTGCATCTCTTGCAGAATTTTAGCTTGCATATCATCGACTTTTGGAATTGGAGGTAATGTAGCCATTGTTGGTATTGGAGGTAGAGCAGGGGGTTGAAATGGTGCTGGTAGTACAGGGAATGCCGAAGTGACCATGGGTTGTGGAGTTGAAAATGTGGGAAAATGAATTTGTGGAGCGATGATTTGAGACACAATAGGATTCGGGTTCCAAGATGAGATCGGGAGTGCAGGGGTTGCAGAGATCTACGAAGCGGCTGCACTTGCATACTGGGATTGAGGGAATTCGGGAAGTATTGGCATCGACATCCTTTGGGGAAGCTTGCCTACAACTATCAAATCCATTTCTGCCCTCTTGGCTAACTCATACAACTCGGGAAAAGTATTGATGTTAGAATATCTTACCATGATACTGATATCAGGGTTGAAATCTCAAAGGAAATAGTATGTTGTAGCTTCGTCGGTTGGTCGAAGTCCAACTGGTACTCTCTGCCAGGTTTGAGCGAACCTAACATTGAAGTCTATGATCTCTTCTTGTGGATGTCTCTGGATTGAAGTGAACTGATGCAGGAGAGAGGTAGGATCGGAGGACTCATTGAAGTTTCCCATCAACTGCCCGGCTAACTGGTCCCATCCCGTAATGGTACCCGGTGGTAAAGATCTATACCAGTAGAGGAGTTTTCCTCTAAGGGAAAGAACCAGAAGCTTTACCATAATTTGCTCCTCTGTGATGTCGTGGATCGCCGCCAGAGAGATTATGTCCTGGATATGCTCCAGAGCAGTCTTCCCAGTTCCATCGAACGTTGGGATCTTCTTTATAGCAGTAGGCGGCACTTGCCCTTGTCCCACTAGATTTAGTGGTGACAAAGAATCCCATGCTGGGAACAACCTGGGTGGCGGTTGCTGCTGCATTTGCTGTTGTTGTTGTTGTTGTTGTTGTGCCATACTTGCTCCTAGATTTTGAGAAACAGGAATCCTCGAAGCTCCTCCTTGATTGCTAATAGGACGACTAATAGGAATGGAGGCACTAGGATGCTTCGGTGAGTTGGGAGGATTGGGAGGAAAACTAGATGTTGTACTATCAAAAGTTAGGCCTTGTTCATCAACAGTAGTCTCTTGCGAGGATGTTCCATGTAATAGTGACTCGGGGGTGACCAACCTTGATCGCTCCCCAAAGGCATCAATATCTAGCTCAAAGAACTCGGTTTCCTCTCCTCTATTCTTAACTCTCCATCTCGTTTGCATGAAGGCACAGACTTTGGTACTGGTCTTTACGACTTAAATATTCTCGGGTAAACAGAGTCGCCAGATGCTAAGAGTCTTTCGGTAATGAGAGCATCGATTCTCACTACCACTAGTTAGGTGGGACTGATCGGGTCACACCGAGAACTGGTTAGAACTATTGGCCTCGGTGAAGACGGGTTTGAGATTGTGTTCTTAAAATATGGGACCTTGGTCCCACCGGGCGTGCCAAAAACTGTTGGTCATCAAATCTGCCTAGGAAAGGATTTGGGTGAGTGTATGCACCCTAGACCTGGACCAACATTGAAAGGCCGAAGGGAAGAGATGCCCCTCATGCCAATCTCCGGAGAAAGGCTGGCTCCTATGCTAAACTACTTTGGTGTTTTGAGATAAGGGATGCAGGAAAGAGATAAAAGGAGTTAGGGTTAGAGAAAGAAATAAAAAAGGGGTAAGGGAAGAGAGATCGATGATTTAAGGTGGGAGAGAACAGGAAGCATGATCACTAACTAACAACTTGAATAGCAGCAAGGAACACCAAGAATAAATGAAAGAAATGCCACATTAACCTTCCTATGTATCCTCTGAGAGAGTTCCAGGGATTCTCCTTCTCCCTTTCATCGAAATTTAGGGTTTAGAGTAAAGACGATTAGGACAAGTGAATGTAATAGAAACCACAACCCACCAGGCAGCATAAAAGAAAACCAATATAGCATTTTTCCTCTCCTATGTATCCTTCAAGCAAGTTTTAGGGTATAGTCCCCAATCGCACACCGGATTTAGGATTCAGAGTCTCAGTATACAAATGAAGAAAGACAAAAGAATCAAACATAGAAGGCAACATAAAAGAGAGAAATTGAGCCCAAAGCTCTTTAGTATTAATCGTAGGACATCAAGTTACAATAGCTTTCTAGCAGATAGTTCCCCCCCTTTTTCATTACAATGCCTAGGTTTTTATAGAGGACCCGACCCTCTGAGTCATAATTACATAAAATGGAGAAGTACATCCTCGAACGCTGAGAATTCGGCTCCCGTGGCTCTCATGATCGAGCTCTCAAATCTATTACCAGAACTAGCAGCTACGACCGGGTCAACCATGGAAAGATGCATTGATGAGCCATCTGGACGTCCTTGGTCCCTGGGTGCGGTGCTCGAGTGGCCGCCATGCTCGTCGATTTCTTCATCATGGACTGATACTTCATTTCCAATTGCTAAAAATGAACAACGGGCTTATCGGGCATGAAAAAGTGTATTTATGAGGCACTTGATCACCTCGAGAAAATACCCAGCTTGGAGCGCGTGCCTTTGAAGTGCTTCGCTAGTTTTTCAACTTCGCTTCGCAATGGACTTGTGCCGAAGCAGATTCTCCTTGATTTGCACTTCGCATGGTGAAGCTTCGCAAGACAACTTCGGGGGTGATGGAGGCCGAAGCATATCTCCTTCGCAAAATGGGCTCTTCATAATTGCTTCGCTGGAAAATGTGCCGAAACTACTTCGGCTAGGCCTTCTACCCGAAGTATATACTTCGCTGGTGAGTTAAAAAATGCTTCGCCGTGAACCTTCTTCAAAACTGCGGTTCGGGAGTATTTCGGCCGAAGTGCATCCTTGCCTTCAAAATGCATCTTCTACTTCGGGTGAAAGTACTTCGCATGAAAGTTTGCCGAAGCAGATGCTTCGCAATGATTTTCGGTGAAGTAGAAATGGTTCACTGACGCAGGGCCCGAAGTGGATGCTTCGACGGCTTTTCGATGAAGTGTTTTCAGTACTGCGTTCTTTCAAATCCCGCTTCGCAAAACTTTTGCCCGAAGTAGCCTTTTGAAATGCTTCGGGTGCGAAGTAGTTTCATTCTTCTCCATTTGTATTTTACTTCGGCAACACCGCTTCGCAAAAATCTCGCCCGAAGTAGCTGCTGGAAATGCTTCGGGCCCGAAGTAGTTTTCTTGCCTTAGCCAATTTGGACCGTGGTCTGGACTTTCCTTCTTCGGCGAAGTTGTTCTTTTGAATGCCGCTTCGCACCACTTTCGCCCGAAGTAATGGTTTGAAGCGTTTCGGGCCCGAAGTTCTTTTAATCGCTTCCCTTGTTATTCTTCTTCGACAACACTACTTCACAAAATTTTACCCGAAGTAGTGTTGGAAATGCCTCGGGTGCGAAGCTCTTCTCATTTTCTTTTGGTGAAGCTCTTTTCCCTAGCTTGTTCGGTAGCGAAGCTCTTTCTTTTTCATTTTATGTACAAAGGGGTGGCAGGGAAAGCCAAAATTGCTGCAACTTTGCAAATAAAAAACAACAAAGAAATACTTTACAAAAACATTGTACAAAATTTTGATTTATTTTTCTACCCCTTGTGTAATGTGACAAAATTGTCAATAGGAAATCTAAGATAATGTCAATGAAAAATATTCTA